>CM019149.1:84105526-84161895 GCA_009733165.1 Naja naja | reverse complement strand
TGAGTAACCCCATTTCTTTGGGAATGGCAGTAGATTTTGGGAGTGTGTTGTGTGTGTGGTGTGTGTGTGTGTTGTGACGGGTGAGGCCAGAGCAAAAGGAGGTGGTCCCCCTTTCTTTTGACACATTTTTCTTTCTTTTTAACATCTTGTTGCCAAAAATCTGAACTAAATAATTGCAAGAGGGCTTTGAAAATAAGCCAAGCACCTCCTGTAGCCCCAAGGTTGCAGATTTTCGATCCTGCCCAACTGAAGATTTAGCAGGTATTTTGGAGACACCTACCTTTCTTGCTCTGAGTTGTGCATCTATGCAAATTCATAAACATGGATTGCTTGTCAAAAGGATAACTGCAAGTATTTCGTTTAGGAAGGAAAGCCAGAAGATGTAGACCTGCTGTTGAGAGAAGGTAATAGGTTAGGAACAAACAAGGAAGAAAAGAGGATCCTCAACTCCTATCTTACTTTGATTTCTCCCCAAATTGATCTAAAGAACAACAATTAATAGAAGATGAAGTGGCAACCAAGATAAGTAAAGAGAAAGAGAGGATCTGACACCCTAAGCAAATAGGGTCATGATCAAATAACATTTGAGGGTTGTGAAGGAACTTGTGGATATCATCTAGGAAACCCTTTCTTGTGATTTTTGAGAAATCGTGGGTGAAGGGCACAGAGCCAAAGGACTGGAAAGGTTTGTTTTGTCTTCAGAATGGAGAAGATGAATATGCTGTCCAGCCAGTTTAGAGTTAATAGGAATTGAAAGTTGTCCCCTTAAGGGAATGCATCATGGTAAATGTAGTTAAGGTATCCTGGGAAATGTAGTCCATGTCATGTGGTCACATCTGTAACCCTGATTGGTCACTGAATTGACCCTTGGTGGGTTGGGGGAGATTTCTTGTCTCTTGCCTGAACAAACAGCCTTGTGTAGCAGCTATCCCCCTGCCTCTATGAAATATAGGTATGAGAGTTTATATCTTTCTACACCACAATTCAGATATGCAAAGGATTGGACATTAAGAAGAACCTTGTCATAAGTGTGAGTTGACAGGATGCCTGATGAACCAATAAAAAGACTTTGTATGGATGCTTTGTGGAGTTGCTACGTAAAGCAGAACAATGAAGGCCAAGGTAACTACAGATACAGTATCCGAGTTTGAGGTCAGTCCTAGAGATAACACTGAGAAAGACTATTACGCAATATTTGGAAACTCTTGTCTGCTGGTAGGTAGCCAGCATGAGTTTAACAAGAATAAATCATGCCACACTATGATAAAATATGGCCTGGACTATGCTACCTAGAAGGATGCACAGCTTGGGATACAGTTGTACCATTGTACTCCAAGAATGGAAAGAAGCATTGAGTGATTTACTGAGGGATTTTGTTCTAGTTCAACGTATTTGTAAATGGTTGGATAAGGATTTGAAAATTTGATTATCAAATTCAAGAGAGACAGGGTGGTAGCAAATACTTTCAGAGTAAATTGGCAAGTTTCAGAGATTTCTGGTAAGCTACAATAGTGGCCAGAAATCATCAGAATAAATTTCAACAGGAAGAAATGCAAAGTCTTACATCTGGAGAGGAAAAATCAAAGGCATCTTTATAGGATGCTAGATGGGGAAATATACTGAGTAACAGTAAATGGAAAAAGGATCTGGGGGTGGGGCTTGATGGACATGAGCCAACAGTGTGATGCAAAATGCAAACAAAACAAAACAACAGAAACAATTCTAGGCTGCATCAATAGAAGTACAGTGTCAAGAGAAATTATTCATTATTCTGCATTAGTCAGATCCTATCAAAAATATTGCACCAGGTGTAGGTGTTGAATCTTGGAATGGACATTGATAGAACCTGCAAGATCATAAGAAGCCTTATCTGAATAGATCAGAGGCACTGAATTATGCATTGTTTGGAAAAAAAAGACTTGTGAAAGACATGATAGTCATTTTCAATTATCTGAAGGACCGTCACGTATAAAGCGGAGCAGAATGGTTTCAACTATTCCAGAAGTCAGGACACGAGCAGTGGGTTTAAATTACAAGGAAATAGATTTTAGATGGACACCAGGAAAAAAATCCTAATGACAAGAGCTGTTCAGCAGTGGAAGAGACTGCATCTGGAGGAGGTGGGCTCTCCTTCACTTGAGATCTTTAAACAGAAGCTTGGATGGGATGGCATAGAAGTGGTTTCTCAGACAGAGCAGTGGTTGGATTAGATGGCATTTAAGGTCCCTTACCACCCTTATGCTTTAAAATTTCTCCCCAATTCTTTCAATGCATGTTGCTTCATCATGTTTACAGCCCTGCTAGATAGGCCTGTATTACTGTGACCAAATTGTAGGCTGGTGAATTCTGATAGCTATCGGGATTTATGGCTGCTGCTATCTTTGAGCAATGATTTCTTGTACGAGATAAGGAGCTGAATGGCAATTGAGCTGTGCCTTTGATCGGTTGTACAGAACTGCTGTGGGACTGCAGGAAGAGCCCAAGGCATGAGTGTTCCTCTTGCCTGGGCAGGTGCTTTTCCACCTCACTCTCTCCCTGATCAGGTTGATTTAGGCTGGCATTTATGGTCAGTGAAGAGCTTTGTAGGCAGATGATGTTTTCCTGAGAAAATGCCAGGAGGTAAGAACTGAAAAGCATCTCTCTGGGTAGTGGAGAGTTTTAGTGCCGGAAGCTATTTGCAATAGTTCCTGGAGCAAATTTATTTTGAAAGAGAAATGCTGGTTCTGGAGAAGAATCCCCTTCCTTCCTCCTCCCACTAAACTTTCTCACAATATTTAGTAGCTCTCATAATTCCACATGTAGAAGAAAGGAAACTTGGGCTGATTGCAGCTACTGCTGGCCTGTGTTTTTCTCCTGGAGCCTTGCCCCCAGTTGCTCACCTGACAAACCTACTACCTCCAGGTGTTATACATTAGGACTATGCATGCATTGTAAGGAAGAATAGGTTAGAATACTCGGGTTGGAAAGCAAGTAATTCATGTGAAACCAGCTTCAAAATGGTGATCTGGTATGAAATTCACTGCTGGATCTTGAACACATTCTTGTTCTTCTTCCCTAAATTAACTCGCAGAATCAATCAATATCCAGCTGTCCATCCCTCCTGAAGGAGAAACAGAGATTAGCCAGTCATCTTTGAACTAACTCTATCAATTGTGGGCTTGTAGGAATATAACTGTTCTATTTTTTTTTAATGAGATACTTTTCCAGTCTAATGTTGCTTCTTTATACAAAACTTGGGATATATTCCATCCTTAAAAAGTTCTCTGATTTTAACGATAGGGATACCCAGAGAACAAAAACCTGTCAGGGCAGGATGAGAAATAAAAATAAAAGAACAGATTCCTTATGAACACTAGCAATTACATGCTTTACCTCTAGTCCCCATCTTCAGAAATTTCACAAGCTAAGGACATGTGACAGAACTTAAATGATGCACAGCTCTTGTGTATACGGGAAGCAACAAGATTGTACTTAGTTGCTGCTTTTTCTCTTCGTAAGCAGCCCTGCTTTTCCTCAGTGACACTGTCTGGAATAAGACTGGCACTCCCTGTATGCTAAAAAGCCTTCCTGGATGAAGGCCTGTTTCTCATGCTCCCTTGCGTGCAATGAAGAGGTAGATGCCAAGCCATATTTGCTTTGTTTTCTGGCCATCTTAACTTGCATAGCCCCTTTTTTTTATGACTGGGAGTTTGAACAAAAACCCAGGTTAAACCAGTGAGTACAGTGAAAGAAAGTTCACATCAAACTCTCCTGCTTCTTCATACTCAACGAACTCCCTCTTGGTTTCTCCTCCAAATTGCTATGACAATAGCCATGATTTTTAGTAACTGAGGAAGCTGCCATCTAATTCATAATGGTTCCCTCTGACATGCAAGTATTTTATAGGGACCAGGACATAAATCTCCTTTCAAATAATGCATAAAGTAATTACTATTGACAATTTAGTTATATGTAGGGTTTTGAATAATTCAGGCACACAAAGAAGACTGGAGCCCTATAGTTAAATTCCCTGTTGCTTTCTATGTATAGACTTGTATATGTGTAAATAACATATAGAAGAAAAGCCGTTCTGATATTTGTATGCCTAACCTGGTAAAAAATGTTTCTGTCTTCTGTATTGAAAAATTCTAGGCAATGGCTGTGCTGGATTAGATTTTTCCCCCCATTTGCTGCTCAGACAATAACTCTATGAAGAAGAAAGGTGATAAAAGAGAACCTAGAGAAAGAATGACTCTGGCTGTGGGAACGACAGAGACTCCCAGCTGGAAAACATAACCAGCTCTTTACTTGGGTTTTTCTTTCGGAGATGGCCTCCTTTTATGTAGCTCCCTAGCGCCAGAGAGACGGGAAGCTGCTGGGACCTGAACAGAGAACCTCTTTGCTGTAGCTCGGTGTGTGTCTGAGATTTCCTTCACTGGACAGTCTGGCTTGCATCTGAGCCCAAGAAGCAAGGGGTCAAGCAAACACAAACATAACCCATGTTTTCTCAGGAGAGGTGAGGACTCTGATGCCAAAACGTCAGCAGAGGGATGGAGGAGAGATATGTATCTGACCAAAGCTGAATTACCTACCCTACTTAGACCATGTCACTTTTAGATTCAGAAACCAGCCAGCCAAAAGTCTGTTTTCCCTCTGAAATAGTTTGTCCCATATCTTACCTGCACGGTGTGATTGTTGCTGTGCTAAAGCTTTAGACCGACCACTTCTGTATTGCCACAACTTTATTGATTTTTTTAAAAATAGAAGTTTATTGCTGAAGTTCAGAAGACAGGTATAGAGGGACTACAAAACTGAAAGTTTTGGCCCCAATGCAGACATAGAAAGCAGCTGGAACCATCTGGATCTTATTTAGAGAGCTTGTCTTACCATAGTGTGACCTAAGGCAATGGTTGTAACTTTTGACTGATAAAATTGATTATATTGTGAGTACAATATAATCTTATTGAAGGATCAACGTTGCCAAATTTCAGATATATATCTACAAGGGTTTGGGTTTGTTTATTTATTTATTAGTCAAACTTCAAAACTGCCCAATACCAAAAGGCTCTGGGTAGCTTCAGAAAATTAAAAATACAATAATAAATACAACATATAATATATCCACAGCTTAAAAAGGGACTCATGTAAACCAACTAGTCTAGTCTGAAGAAACAATTAGGTTTTAAAAGATAATCTGTGGGCAGCCAAGGTGGGGACCATATTAGTCAATGCTATCAACAAATTTACAGTAATACCAACTCAGTATTATAATCCTATCCAGCGCTCTGTGTAAAAGCAATCCAACCACCTTTTTAACAACTTTCTTCAGAATGGGAAAGGTTGGAGACTTGACAGAAGCCACCCAAAATGGTTGGTCCAATGATGACATCTTGAAGAAGTCCACTATCAACTCATCCAAGGCCCATAAAAACATGCCTTTGCTCTCAGGCTTAGGAAGGAGTTAAAGGCAAAACACCTCAGAAAAACCTTGCCAAAGAACTTCAGGGACTTGTTCAGACAATCTCCAAAAAGTGGACACAACTGAATGGAATAATAATAATAATAAAAGTGGGAAAACACCAGTAAAAGACCATGCTTTTCTAACTATTGTCTCTGCTGTCTAGTCTCTCCAAAGTCTCATTTGTGACTTTCTACACCAGTGGTGTCAAACTCACGGTGTCATGGCAGTACCACGTGACTTATCGGGACTTTTTTCTCCTCCGCTAAACCAGGCATCGTCATGATGCACCCGTGGGCCAGGTGTTTGACAGTTTTGCTCTATACAGATAACTAATACCTATCACAGGGGTGTCAATCTGGATTTCTTTGAGGGCTGGATCAGCATTGTAGTTCTCCTCTGTGGGCCAGTGGGGGCGGGGGCGGTGGGATGGATGGGATGGATGCCTCCTGCAGCACTCTGCCAGCTGTTTTTTGGCCTGTTTTTGCCCCATTTTGGCCCTGTTTTAGCCAATTTTTTACCCATTTTCCAACCCATTTTTGGGACAATTTTTGACACATTTATGCCCATTTTGGGCTTTTTGGGGGCAATTTCTAGCCGATTTTCAGGGCCATTTTTGCCCCATTTTTGGCCCTTTTTTGGCCAGCAGTATACTGCAAGAGGCCATGGAGGGTGACAATGAGGCATGTGGGGGGGGGCACACACAGCCTGTTTTAGCCACCAGAGGCACCGCAGGCCGGTCCTTTAATATTTCCAGGCCGGTCCCACAGGCTGGATTTAAGCACCCCGCCGGCTGGATGTGGTCTGTGGGCCTTGAGTTTGACACCCTTGATCTATCAAGAAAACTCTGTTTACCACAGCCCTCAGAAGTAATTTGGATTCCTTTAAAATTTTAAATGCTGGCTTTATGATGAAGTTTGGGAAAGGGTTAGGCTAATTAAGAGAACCTAATGGTCTCCTTAAAGTGTCTTTCCTCGTGCTCCTTTCTTGCTAACCACTAATTGATGTATCGGCATCACTCTTACATATCTGCAGAGAAACTGAAACCCAATGGAGTGCTCTGGAGGTTATGGTATTCAACTGACAGCTGGAGCCTGTGAATAGGCCACATTCAGATGTGTAGTGGCAACAGAGCATCGCAGATCCACTTCTGAAAGTAGATGATGAAACTAATGGAATGGGCTCCTCAGAGCTCATCATGAATGTGAATTGATTGCTTCTGGCTACAGAGCCTTTTCTAAACAACAACACAAAGAAGTGGGGAAGAGGGAGAATTTATTGCAGGTTAACTTTCCACAAGGCACTGCTGTTCTTTGTCTCTTCTTATCCAAAGATATTTATTCAATTGCATTTATGTTTCCTCAAAACGTGTTGTGTAACTCGTGTGGCTCAGTAAGCAAAAGAGTAGTGAAGCCAAGTTAGTTGTTTCAGCGCTCTGCAGCTGCAAGAATCCAGAGGGTGCATGTTTGGCTGATTTAGAAGTGGTCCCTCTGGCACTAACCACTTACAATTTCTCTTTGCTTTCCAAATACAGCTTTATGGCACTATAATGATGGTTTTTTCATATCATCATTGCCTTTTAATTATCTGTATCAGGTCCTATTGGATATCTGATATATCCCCCTGCTTTGGTTATTAATATCCACTATAAATCAGATTCAGAAATGTGGATGCTATATCTTGCAAGGATCTGCAGAGTTCTGCTACTCTTTTGGGTTTGAATTTGGGAGGATATCCACAAGAGTTTCCATTAGCAAACCTACAGTCTCCTAGAGAGATGTCTGGGTTTGCCTTAAACTAGCCTTTAATTTTCTGAAGCCGAGGTTATGACCTCTCAGACTCTAATTCTTATTAAATAATCACCGTACTAGGACAGTGCTGGCTTGGCTGGAGGTTATGTATGTTCATGTCACAATGGCTAAAATCATAGAGAAGGACAAAAGAGAAGCAATTCATAAAATCATGAGAAGGACAAAAAGACAGCATTCATACATACATTAGCAATGGGGCTGGGAGATGTTCTTCCCAACCTTCCAAAGTGCATTCTCTTCTGACATAGCTACAGTTGGATTTGTGATTGCACAAACATGCAGGGTTTTTTTCCTTCCTTCAGGCTCTTTGTTCTCCTTGCACAAAAATGAGGACATTTGGGTTGAATAAAACAATATGGCTGCTGCCATCCCATGTTTGAACAGACAGATCCTTTCTGTACAGAGTTTATTTGCTGATTTCTTGTAGCACAAAGGTGTATAGAATGCTTCAGTGGGATCTTCCCTAGTGCAGTTTAGACAAAGCCTTAATAAAGATCCAGAGCAAGTGTTGCTATGGCCTGAATGAATCTTATCAGTTCCAGCCAGTTTTTAAACCTCCCTTGATTATTTTGGTCAGATCTGGCCTTTAAACTCATACAACTTGTTAAACCACAAATATTATGGCTTGGTTTGCTGTAAATTTAGCCAGTTGGGTCTTTCCTCATGAAGTATTTTGTACCACTCCAAAATCCAGCTATACGTCTGCAGAGAAGTCAAATTATTTCTGGCTCAACTTCATTTTGTCCAAAATACTAAAAATTAATTATGATTTCTGTTTTTGAATTGGCAGGAATTCTTGTCTCTGTTTGCTCCTAGACTTCAGCTGATATATTCTCAGATCTTTAAATGGGAAAAGTTGCTTTATATCACACTCACATCTTCATGGCGACATCAAGTGACATATTGGGACTTTCCCCCCTCTTTGCTAAACTGGGCATGGGCATGGCCAGTGCATAATGCATCCAGCTCACAGGCCGGAAGTTTGACAGCCCTGCTTTATACCTTCATAGTTTCCATAGCAGATACTTAGGGTTTCCCCCGCAACAATCTGAAAATTTACACTAATTTGCTGATTCCATTGGGATGGATATGGGTAGTTTTGACTCTTTACAGATCCTTGCAATTGTGCCTACCTATGTGGTTTCCAAGCCGATGGAAAGGGATGACAATAACAAGACTTCTGTCTCACCCCCCTCTTTTGCAAAGGGTCAACCAGAGCACAAAGCAATAGTGGTAGTTTTAACAATTCAGTTGTGTTTGACTCTTGGAGATTGATAGATAAGTACTCTCCATCATATCCTGTTAAGCACAGTTTCTTTCAATTGATGGATGTTCATCTTTGTATCAGTTTTGATGTTATCAAGCCAGTGTGTTCTTTTCCTGCCACTTCTTCTTGTTCCACTAACCATTCCTAGCAATACTGGCTTCTCCAATGAATGTTGGTTCATGATGTGGCCAAAGTAAATCAGATGTAATGTTTCTAGTTTTATACAATTCAGCACCTGTCAGAGCACAAAGCACCAGGCTACTTAATTGTTTCCCCCAAAAAAGTCTGCTTGATGAGTGGGAAGGGATGTGCTCTTAACTTATGTGGAACAAAGTGTGGTGCAGTTCCAGATTATAAGTAGCATTTTCCCTCTCTGACACATGGTGGTTTTTTTTGCTATTGACATATTCTCACAGACTTCCTATCAATTCCTGTTCTTTGATTCCTATCTGTATATGCAAAATGAATGTTCAATACTTCCACTTGTCAACAGATTATTTATGATAAAAGCCATAGGCTGACCCAGGATACAATCAGTTTCCAGAGTTCTTCCCCTGCCCCACATTAAATTGCACCGCAAATTAACATTTAAAGGCTTTGTCAGGAAGCTTCCCAAAGTCACTATAAATCGGAAATTGTTTGGTGAGGTCTAAAGTGTTTTGGAGGGGTCGCGTGATCACAAAGAGGTAGAGAACAGCAGTCTTTATTAGTACTGCTCCAGAACAACAGCAACACACATGCGGCAGGTGCCGGCTTTTATTGCCGGCGCTGTCCACCGCTTCAGCCAATTTTTAAATTTTATTTTATTTTATTTTATTCATATTTATATGCCGCCCTTCTCCGGAGACTCAGGGCGGCTTACAATGTTTGGAGCACAACCCAATGCGCTCAGCAATAGCCTTCATTCCATTGTATATGCCTGCTTATTACTAAGCGGCATTTTTACAAAGTCAGCTTATTGCCCCCAACAATCTTGGGTCCTCAATTTACTTACCCCGAGAGGATGGAAGGCTGAGTCAACCTTGAGCCTGGTGGGATTCGAGCCTGCAATAATTGCAGGCAGCTGGAACTAAGTGCTAGGCGTTTAATAGCCTGCACCACCAAGGCTCCGGCACCACCAAGACTCCACCAAGCCAATGATGGGACTTTATTTTTCCCGCCAGTGGCTGAGCCAACAAGTGGAGTCTTCCAGCTGACTCCACTCCTTGGCCATATATGGGCATACATAACATAAAGGGTCTCAATATCTGTGGAGATTCTCAGTCATCCAGATCATAGTTGTCTCAAAGGTGCTTTTTTTTTCTTCAAAAGACAACTGGACTGTTTTTCCTTGAAGAAGAAGAAGAAAACACTTATCCAAGAAGCTTTTGAAGAAAAAAAAAGCACCTTTGAGATGCCAAAGGGACAATTTCTGGTTTTTTCCACTAAGTACATGATGGAAAGAATCAGGAAGAACTTGGGTCAGAATCCTGCATTCTCTGTGATCTGGCACTGACCCTCATCACATATACATTTTTTTTTCCTACCCAAATCAACCAGTTCAGCAAAACCTCTACTCTCCTAATGAGTTTCCACCTTTGCATTTTGTCTCCTATTCTTCAATTGCTTTTTTTAATTTCAGGCCTCAAGGCTTGTACTCTGTAGTCAAATGCCAATTGCTTTCCCCAAACAATTAAACCTTATTCATACTGATAGAGCAGGATAAAACAATCTTGTGATGCAGCCAAAAAAAAGAGAGAGAAAAAATGTATCCAATATTGCTGACAGCAAATAGGTGAATGTAAACATGTGGACTATTAATACTTAAAAGTCTAGATCTTTGTAATTTTGAACAACTCTTTCTTGAACTTGTTTGCAATATGAGTTTATTAGTAAATTTTGAACTAAATATATTTACATGAATTATTTTACATAGAACTGTTTATTTTGATCCCATCTTTCCTTCAAGAACTCAAGGAGGCTTACATGGGCCTTGTCTTCATTTGATCTACACAACAGCAATGCCTGTGACTAGGTTGGGCTGAGAAAGATTAAAGGTAAACGTAAAGGTTCCCCATGCACATACGTGCTAGTTGTTTCTGGCTCTAGAGGGCAGTGCTCTAAGCCAAAAAGTCAACGCTGTCCAAAGACATCTCCGTGGTCATGTGGCCGGCATGACTAAATGCCGAAGGCACACAGAACGCTGTTACCTTCCCACCAAAGTGGTCCCTATTTTTCTACTTGCATTTTTACATGCTTTCGAACTGCTAGGTTGGCAGAAGCTGGGACAGGTAACGGGAGCTCACTCCGTTATGCGGTGTTAGGAATTCGGACCGCCGAACTGCTGACTTTTCTGATCAACAGGCTCAGTGTCTTAGCCACCGTGTCCCCTGAGAAAGATTAGCTAGTGTAAAATCACTAATGGATTTCCATGGCTAAGGGTAGACTTGAGCCTGGATTTTCTAGTTTTAACCAATCCACTGCTTTAACCACTGCATCAAATTATACGGGGGAAGGAACTATTTAGGATATAGTCAATCAATGTTTCACTCAATTCAGGCAAATTAAAGTGCCCCTACCAGTCATCTGTTCAGCTTTAGTTGAAAACATCTGACAAAGGAGAGTCCTCTAATTCTTTAGGTAATGACTCCACTGTTGTACTGTTGTTCCTGTTAAGAAATGTTCTGCAAAGTTCAAGTAGAATGTTTTTCTAAAGCACTTTGCAAATAGAATTCTATGATGAAGATTCTATGAGCCAGTTTGGTCTAGTAGTGAAGAGACCAGAAGACTATGAACTGTAATTCCACCTTAGGTATGAAAGCTGTCTGGATGACCTCAACTGAAAAAAATGCTCAATCATTCTTTGCCATCCCAATCCACTTCACAGGGTTGTTGTTGTGGGGAAAATAGAAGGAGGAAGAAGGAGGTATGTTGCCACCTTGAGTTATTTTTAAATATTAATAATAATAAAGGTGGGATAAAAACAAAATAAATAGAACTAAAATGATCTCTGGAGGGCACGGGACAGGGGTTTTTCCTCTGTCCTGGTCCTATTAGACCTCTCAGCGGCTTTCGATACCATCGACCATGGTATCCTTTTGCGATGCCTCGCGGGGCTGGGGGTGGGGGGGCACTGTTTTTCAGTGGCTCTCCTCCTACCTCCCAGGGAGGTCGCAATCAGTGTTAGCAGGGGGCAGAGGTCGGCCCCGAGGGCACTCACTTGTGGGGTCCCTCATGGGTCGGTCCTCTCTCCCCTTTTGTTTAATATCTACATGAAACCGCTGGGTGAGATCATTCATGGTTTTGGGGTGAGGTATCATCAATATGCTGATGATACACAGCTGTATATCTCCACCCCAAACCAGATCAGTGATGCCCTCTCCGTGATGACTTGCTGTCTGGATGCGGTACGGATCTGGATGGACGGAAACATGCTTCGACTCAACCCGGCCAAGACTGAGTGGCTGTGCATACCGGCATCGCGGTCCAGTTTGGAATGTCCATCGTTGACCATAGGGGGAGTGGTGTTGCCCCCTGTGGATAGGGCGAGGAACCTGGGGGTCCTCCTGGATGCACGGCTCCGGTTAGAGGAGCAGATGGGAGCCGTCACCAGGGCCTTTGCCCGGGTCCGGCTGGTTCGCCAGCTCCGCCCGTTTCTGGACCGTGATGCCCTACGTACAGTCACTCATGCCCTTATTACTTCGCGACTCGACTACTGCAATGCTCTCTATTTAGGACTGCCCTTGCATACCATCCGGAGATTGCAGCTGGTGCAAAATGCGGCAGTGCGGGCGGTGATGGGAGTTTCCCGGTTCTCCCATGTTGCCCCCCTCCTACGCTGCCTACATTGGTTGCCAGTCGCGCTCAGGGTGAGATTCAAGGTTTTAACTTTAACATACAAAGTCCTACATGACATAGGTCCTCATTACCTAAGGGAGCGACTGCTGCCGACATCGAATATTAACCACCCTGTGCGAGCTCATAGACAGGGACTCCTTGGGGTCCCATCAGCCGGGCAATGCCGGCTGGCAGTCCCCCAACGACGTGCCTATTCTGTCGCGGTCCCTGACCTCTGGAATCAGATCCCCTTGGAGCTCCGCCTGGCCCCTGATCTCCGCACTTTCCACCATGATCTGAAGACCTGGTTGTTTAACCAATCTGGGCTGTGACCCTTGGGTGGGGTGGTTTTAGATTGTGCATTGATTTTAAGTTTGTATTTTGTCTTGGGGCTTGTTAGTTTAATTTCTTTTTAACTATTTATTGTTATTGTCTTTTAACTGTGAGCCGCCCCAAGTCTTTGGAGATGCGGCGGCATACAAGTCCCATTAATAAATAATAAATAAAATAAAATACACTAAAATCAGAATTTTTGCAATCCTCTTGTACTGCCTGCCTGCCCAGCATCTCTGAGCCCAGTCAACCAATTTCTGCCTAGCTTAAGACTAAGTATTTCTCAAACATTGAATTACTTCAAGCAGAACCCTAAGATTCATAAAAGCCTTGCAGAGACTTTAAGACTGACTCCATTGGCCATCCCTAAGCTTATTCTACTGTCTCTGTTCCAATCCTTGCAGTCTCCTGACTGCCCTCTGAACTAAGAGAAGACAAAGTCTAATGGTTTTAATATATCTGGAGACTACCCTTGGATGGTACTGGGACAAAGGTTTAGCACCACTTTAATAAGAATTCAGCTGAGCTTAACTTAAGCCTCTTTATGCTCAAAGACTGGGGAGAAGACGAAGGCAACTTTACAGAGACAAGGAAGATAAAGAATGTTGCTAAACCATGTCTGTGCCATGGTTAGATGCAAGTTTGGACATCTAAGCCTGGTTACCAAGCTTAGAAAATAAAACCCTGACAGCCGGAACTTGGTGCTGTTTTTGGAATTGTTTTCCTGCCCTGTCCAGAAAAAGGAAAGATTAGTTGCAGTGAAAGAGACTATTCTGGTGAAGATAATTCAGGGGTTAAAAAATATGCACAATTAACTCATGCAAAATATGATTCCCATTTTGGGAGACTTGGTTTTATGTAAATATGTACAGAATTGGAATCTCAACTAGTTGATTTACCAATTGTCATAAATATGTTTGTCGTTTGGACAGTAAATGTGACCTGACCATAAAACTCTTCCCACATAGTACAACAATAAATTTAAGATGGGTTTGAACACCATTCTAGACTAAAATCTGACTGACTGCTCTGTATTCAATGCACTGTAGTCAGTGTGATTTGTTTGTAGTTCAAAATGTTGTATAAACCCAGACACTTCGAATAATTCAATAAACTATGGTTAAGTACACCACAGGTTAGTGTGTCTGTGCCTCAGCCATTCATTTGGATCTGGCAGATTCTAACGTTGAGTGTCTCCAAGTTATTTTGTCTGCTAGAGGCCTAGAATATCCTCTACAGAAGCTCAGACATGGTCTTGAGGTTCACCACTTCCAATAAAGTGTGGGATATCTGAGAAAGAGCTGCTGGTTGTTTTTCAATGGACTGATCAGGGTGGATCAATCACACTCTTTTGCTGACCTTATCACCATGATGTAATCCCTAATGTGGGCTCTTAGCATGTTCAGTCAAATCTCTGTCTCCTGACACGTTACCTGCTAAGCCAAACAAAGGTCAGTTTTGTTGTGTAAACATAGTGTTGGTGTACAACGGGACAGTTAGCAGTAGAAGACTTCAACTTCTAAAATATCCTTTTGACTGACTCTAGTATGGCTGTGCATACATGACTGTTTTCTCACTCTACAGTGTTTATATTTCCAAGCAATAAAAGGAAGGTACTGAATGTGTTTTTAATTTAGCAAAATATGGTGCATTTTAAGTATGCTTCCTTGGAACTCTGAATATTTTCTTCCATTTACAAGCAAAATAAACGAATGCAAGATGTTGGAGCAGAGATGGACTTTATTTTCTCCATCTCTTTCTACCTATTGTATGTTTTTTTTCACCACCACTACCATGCAGTGGTGGGATTCATCCTTTTTTTTGCTACCGGTTCTATGAGAGTACACTTTGTGCACACATGTGTACTTTGCGCACATGTGCAGCATTCAAAAACTGCCAATTTTAAGCTTCAAAACTTACCTTCTATTCAGTGCTGGTGAGTAAAATAGCTGAGGCACGAATCAGCTGAGCTAAAAAACAAGGAAATATAGAACAGGAAAGGGTGGAGGCAGGTGGACGGGGCAAACTGCTCACCGGAGGTACCGGATCGTGAGAACCGGTGCGAACCGGCAGTGTCCTACCACTGCTACCACGCCAGGCTCTTATGCTGAACAGCTCTTGATAGGCTTCCCTAGAGGTAGCCTGATCTTCTTGTAGCCCCAAAGCACTGGCTGCTTTTTGGGGGAGGGTAAAAAAAAAAGAGACCTCCAAAGATAAGAAAATTAGTTGAGACCACCCTTAGACATTTCTGTGTAGACTTGTGTCTGCTGTACAATGGGGAGACTGAGCAGGTTTATGCCACAGAAGGAGATGGCAAGCGAGACTGGCTCTATGTCACCTGCCTCTGGAGGCAGGGAAGGTTTTGGCATGCTGTAGAGTAAGGACAAATGCTTCTGGGAATTAATCAGGCAGACAAAAATAGAACCTGGCAAGATCTATGATGGGACTGGGTGGAGTGAGGCTTTTCTCAGCATGTTCAGCTTTTCAGTCTAGTTTTTCATACATGGGAGATCTGTGTACTTCGTTCCTAGCAGAGCACATTAGATCCAATCTCTTCTCTGTATTGACTCCCTCTCTCTTTTGCAATCTTTAAGTCATTCCATTTTTATCATCACATTTCCACACTGTCCATCTCACCTAAGTGATGTGACAAACACCCTTCTTATCTTTCATTTCTCCTTCCCTTTAGGATGTATTTTTATTTTTTTCTTCATGCTGGCTCATGCTTGCCTCCTTCACTAGAGAAACAGAAAATTTAAATCAGATGCAAACCTTATAATGGCCAGTTTCCCCAAATCAATGCGATGTTTCAATGCTGTTTGATCCATGTTGTATCTGAAGCCTGGCTCTCACTTTTCTTTGTGGGAAACATTGCACATGTATTTGCCAACCAAGAGGAGATGCACCTTACAGAGAATTATGGCACAGATACTATGTTGTTATAATCTCTCAACCCAGGCAATCTCAAAACCCCAACAGTTGACTGAGTCCATTAGAAACTGCACCAGATCACTGAACCACTAATTCAGGGTAATCTGCTGGCTGCAAACCTTCAGCTTTTCATACCAGAGTCTTTTTCAGTATTACTTGAAAATATCAGGCATTGAACTTGGAAGCTGTACACATAGCATGTGCTCTGATATCCCTCCTATTGTCATTATGAGGAGTTTCTTGGTTGTAAACAGGAGTGTAATCCTGGCATTAGCTTTTGGAATAAATGGAGTTTTGTTTCTGCCAATGGAAATGCAGACAATGATCCATTTCCCCTTAAATTATAACTAGGAGTTTCAGTGGTAGGCAGAGTTATGCAGCTGGGGTTGTAGTGATCTTGGGAAAAATGTTGTCCAACTCCAGATACTTTATCTTCCAAGCAATTTTTTTTTTGAGAGGAAGAGCAAAGGGATGGGGCAAGCAGACACAAATCACAAACTGAGGACAGGAAGAAGGCAATAATTATGTGAAGCTTTAACTTTTTTTAAAAAAGAAAAAAGTGTTTTGGAATAATTTGGAAGCTTTCAAAGTTGTAGGCCATGAATTTCTGTTCAATTATCCTGTGCTAGAAACATTACTGGTAAAAGCTTCTGGAATGCATTATTTCAATATTAGGATTATGACAGTTTTGGATGTGCTGAATTCAAATGTCAATGCATTTCCCTAGATCCTGTTTCTCAGGGATGCCATGCTGGAAGTGGCATGTAGAAAAAAACAACACCACAATCCTTTCTAGGATTTTCCCTTTGCACTGTTGTATCAGAAACCAAAGATAGCAAATGGTATTCTTTCCTGGAATTTAATATTTTTATTATTTATTTATTTTTATCCTGTCTTTATTATTTTTACAAATAACGGAAGGTAACGAATATATACAACACACCTTCTTATTTTCCCCAGAACAACAACTCTGTGAGGTAGTTTGGGCTGAGAGAGAGTGACTGGAACCAAGGTTCACCCAGCTGACTTTCATGGCTAAGATAGAGACTTGAACTCACTGTGGTTGAGTAGCCTGGTGTCTCAATCACTAGACCAAACTTGCTCTACTTCTGATATGGTAAGAAGCAGTGGTGGGATTCAATTTTTTTACTACCGTTCTGTCGGCGTGGCTTGGTGTGCATGGCATGGCTTGGTGGGCGTGGCTTGGTGGGCGTGGCAGAGGAAAGGATACTGTAAAATCTCCATTCCCACCCCACTCCAGGGGGAAGGTTACTGCAAAATCCCCATTCCCTCCCCACCCCACTAACCTGCTTTCCAGCTCCGTTCTCCTGTGCAGGGCACCATAAGAAGACCCAGCCGATCAGCTGGGACTCGGGATCCAGAGAATAGATGGGGGCTGGGCCAGTCAGAGCAGGTATTTGCCGGTTCTCCCAACTACTCAAAATTCCACTACCGGTTCTCTAGAACTGGTCAGAACCTGCTGAAAACCACCTCTGGTAAGAAGCTTCTGAATTCATTATATCTGTATTGTTTTTATATATGCACGTGGTTTAGCTGAATCCAGATATGTTCATCATTATGGAAGAAACGCTTTTATTTATTAATCGTTTGTACACCCACCCATTTCACCAAAAGTGACTCTGAGTTGCAGACAATTTCTTATCAACTATTTCTTGAAGCTTTAATGGTACTTCCCCCTGGGGGCTGCCAGAAGCCTTTCAGGGTTGATTGTGAGTCTGTGTTGCAATTAATCGCTTCTGGCATGCCACTGACACCCTCGATGCTATGATATTTCAGGTGTCAGTTCTCTTGGAAAGTTGGGCCCAGCTATGGTTGAAGAGCTTTTGGAAACTTGAGCTCCTTGGGAAGGATGCATGGCTGGCTGTTGCCTTTGTTATTTCTGAAGGAAAAGAATAAGCAATCTATGACAGAGGTATCTTTCAGGCCTCAAAGCTTACATCATCCCATCTTGAGGAGGTGGTGAGGAGGGAAGAATTTAATTGAATCTTGATGAAAATAAATGTGGGTTTCATTTACCAGAATGGCAGGAGGTAAAGTCTTTTTTAAATTATTTAAACCCAAAACATCTGGAAAAAGCCTGATGAGAACCTTCAAGTCCTCTGACTGATTCCATCTTCCTGGGTCTTTCCAGATGCCACTTAAAACATAGATGCTTATTCCCACACAAAGGAAGAAGGCTTATGTGATACCTCAAACTTTGATGGAGCCCTAATAATACAACATCTGTCTCCATGCAATATTGGAGGCAGGTTCTTTGTAGAATGAGGGAAATAATTGCATCAGAAAAAGATGGGGAATTACGTATCTATTGTAACTGGGGAAAAAAAGTATGAACCAATATTTGAACCAAGCTGTTAAACACCTAGCACTTAGTTCCAGCTGCCTGCAATTAGTGCAGGCTTGAATCCCACCAGGCTCAAGGTTGACTCAGCCTTCCATCCTCTCGGGGTAGGTAAATTGAGGACCCAAGATTGTTGGGGCAATAAGTTGACTTTGTAAAAATGCTGCTGGGGCAAAAAGCCTAGTAATAAGCATGCATATACAATAGAATGAAGGCTATTGCTGAGCGCATTGGGTTGTGCTCCAAAGATTGTAAGCCACCTGAGTCTCTGGAGAAGGTTGGAATATAAATATGAATTAAAAAAAAATTAATGCTGAAAAGAAGCCATAGCACTTAGACTTATATTCTGCTTCACAATGCTTTACAGCTTTACTTACTGGTAATAACACTGCAAAAGTTTATAATGAACCTATCCAGGATGATTGGTCTAGTTTATTACACTCTTTAATTGATGCAAATCTTATTTCAATGCTTTAGTCTTTGCTGCCATCCAAACTTTTGAGTGTGAAGTTGCATTAAATCTATAAGGTGTCATAGATATTTTGGGGTTTTTTGTTACTGACATGAATTGCCAGCATCTTTTTATGATGTAATATTCATATGCAGCAATAGTGAAAGTAAATTATAATAAAGCATAATGGAAAATAAGTAAAAACAGGAGATAAATAGGCTCATCCCTGATTAGTATTTGAGTAGAAGATTGCCATGATGTACCAGGCCTGTTGATCTAACCAGGAAATTAAGGGGGGGGGAATCCAGAAGAGAAAGGAGCCGATGATGGTGGCAAACCACTTTTATATGATTTCCATGACATCACTAGGAGTTAAGCTCAAAAAGATGTTTATTTCCCCCAGAAGGTTTGCCCATTGCAACCTCAGGCTCCTTCAACTTTTCAGTTTGTCCTCCAGCAAGTAAAAAAACATCATTTACCACTGCTGAGCAGAGGTTTTCTTTAATTGTTTCATTTTGACTGTTGCTTATGCTTGTAGACTAATAGCTAAGTGACTGAACTCACACCATCAGGCATCCTATGATTTGGAAATTTCTCTATTGGGATCTGTACATTATTGTGATCTCCTCTTTCCTCTCTATTCAAATAAACGTTTTTGCTTTTGGATAAGGACAACCACATGTCCAAGTGACTCTTTACCATGGAATTGGGCATTATGGCAAGGCCTACGGATGCTGAACCAATATCATGAATGTGCCAACATTTACTGGTGCAGAGTACATCCTTGGAAATATCTTTCTCCCCCATTTTAATGTTCAGCTGAGAGTTGTGTGCTATCACTGTTCTGTAACACTTCCTGTTAACGGGTTGCCAACAGATTCAGAGAGTCTACTTGCACTGAATATGAAGCCCCTTTGCATTTTAATACTGCACACTTACCGCTACATGTGAGGAGGGGAAAATGTAATTCTGATTTCTAGCCCCATTTTCCAACAACAACAACAACAATCCTCCACTATCAGCAGTTTTTAACTTTCCTGTTATTGTATGCTTTGGAAAATGTGCTATTATACATCTGGTTGAGGGAAAGGATGAAGTCTTCCTGCATGCTGTAGTCCTAATCACCACACATTTACTCTGAAATAAAAATGGAAGGTGTGCAATATAAATGTTACATCGTGTAGTTTAGCCCTGAAACGTTCCATAATTATTAAGCCCATGCAAAAGGGGTTCTGCTCTGCCTTGAGTTGTCACCGTGAGCAAGACCATCACAGCAGTCTGAAAAAAGGGGATGCCTTAACCCAGAAAAGTCCACACATGCACACACACACACACACACACACACACACACACACACACAACAGAGCCAGTTGAAGCCTCGAACCTGGACAGCTTGATTTGGTCACCATTTCCATCTGATAGAAAGGAATATTTCTGTATAAGCTGCTCTTTTAGTGCCTGGGCTCAAGCAAGGGAACTGATCCAACCTGGCATTTTGGAGGGGAATGCCATTTTGATTCAGTGCTTTGTCTCAAAGGGAACCTGGACCAAATCAGTGTGAAATCAAGGTGACTCTTCAGAGTTCTACAGAACCTTAGCAATTAATTGAGATTCCAAAGCAGCTAAGGAGAGTTCACTCATAATTTCCTCCAGAGTGAGTACTGGTCACATGTGTTTCTCCAAACAAAAGAATAAAAGAAATTTAACTGCATAAAATATGCACGTACTGATTTATAGGTATTGATGCAAAGTTAGAAACTGCAGCTCATGGGACTGATACCACCAAAATGTTAGGGAGCTGCACAGGAGTCCTTTTTATGAATGAACAAGATCCTGCTAAAAACATATCATTCATGCCCAAATGCATATTTCTTTCATTGTTATTTTTGGGGGACTGAGTAGGTTTAACCAAGTGACCAAGATTAAGAAGCTGCTTCTTTCCTACTATTTCCTATTTTTTCCCCTTGCAAGAAGAAATGTATTACAGTCTTTCTGTCATGTTATTCCAATGTTTTGAAATAACACTGCATTTTCCAAATAATTAAATGAAAGAAGCACATAACTGAAAATCACAGGGCGCTTTCCTCTGCACAAAATATGCTCTGGTAACTCATTTTTTAAAAATTTCCTTTCCCTTCTCATACCTCCAGCTCCTAACTGAAGCAGCTTAAAGGCTTCCTTAGCTGCTCCAGCTTTAATGTGTTTCACCCTCTCTTTTTCAGATATTCTTAGGTCAACTCACCTTGGGTTTGAGGGAGAAGATAGGGAGTGCTAACAATGCCATCTTGAGCTCCTGAATGAAAGGCAGCATATCAACCAGTCGTAGAGGTAAATAACAGTAATAACCCTTCCCCTTTTTACAAGCCTGTAGTTCCTATTCAGGGTAGAGTTGGGGCAACTAGATGGAACTGAGCAGAGGTGGTATTCAGCAGGTTCTGACCAATTCTGGAGAACCGGTAGCAGAAATTTTGAGTAGTTTGGAGAACAGACAAATACCACCTCTGACTGGAGATTTTATAGCATCCTTCCCCTGCCACACACACCAAGCCACGCTGACAGAACCGGTAGTAAAAAAAATTGAATCCCACCACTGGAGCTGAGCATTTACTGGCTGGATGCCCTTTCTGACACCTATGCAGAGTTTGCAGCAGATATTTTTTTTTTCTTTGCACCTTAGGAGAGAAACATCTGCCAGCACCTAGGATTGAACTCTCAACCTTCTGTATGGGAGGTGAGTGTCTTCTCCACTAGGCCACCACATTGCTCTAGAGGTAAATAATCAGTAGCCATGAATAACATCTTGCTTGTTTCATTGATAACTGCTGCTCATGGAGTAGGGCTGGGACCTGACCAGCTCCCTCTGGCCATCACCTTTAGGATCTTCTGCAGATAATAGCCCCTCCTTCTACAATCACTGGCCTTTGAGCTTGGCTTGTAAGAGATGCTGAATACCTACCTTCATAATGTCAGTCTGCTTGCCTGCCTCACACAGGTATCTTAGGAACACAAGTTGATGGATATTTTAAAACAGGTCTAAACCAGTGTTCAGAAGTATCCTAGCTGACAGTTCCAAGGCACAGAGGAATAATACAGGGTGAAGCAAGATGAAGGTCTTTTGATGTTTCTGCTTCATGTAGCCCCTCATCCACTCTTGTGACATGTCAGTGAGGGTACTTTTCTATAGGTAGGCACAATAGGCACAAAGGACAGCACCCTTCATCAGCCTTGCTATTGTTGCAGAATGAGGATTAGCAATAGGGATAGCACTATTATCTCAGTTCACAGATAACACATAATTGATGGGTTACACAATCATCTGGAAGATCCCAGAGTGGCTGCAATCCAGTGGCTCGCTACCTCAGCATTTTTGCCCTGGTGTCACCATGAGATTTCTCCTTGCAAGGGTCGAAGAATTCTCTGCTTTAGACCAAAATGCAAGTTACTTGTCAGCAAAAAGAACGATCCATCATTGTCAAATGGTGTCAGCCTCAGGACAAACAGTGTTGCAAATCTTTGAAACTGCTTTCACATCCCTCCGTATTCATTTGTGATCCAGTTTGGTATGGTGGTCAGAATGTCAGTAATTGGGAGACTGGGAGACTTTAGGCACAGAAGCTGGCTCAAGGATTTTGGGCAAGTTAATCTTTCCGCTTAACTCATAGGTAGGGAAAAGGATAGAAAGAAGCCTTATGTACACCACATTGAAGCTGTACAAAGCAGAAGTAAGCCATAAATCAAACAATAGTACAATGAATTGCAACCTTGTTCAATGTGCTCACCATATCTGGAAAAGTGAACTTAAAATGTCTAAACTTTGCTGTCACAGCAAAGCCATAACAGTTAATATAAGTAGAAACTCATTAAGGGAAAAATGGTTGGAAACAATAAGCAAAGCAAGTTAGAACACAAGAAAAACCTGCTGAATTGGACTAAAGACCCATTTAAGCTGGTATTACAATTCCAGTCAGATAACACCAGGCAATTTATTAGTCTCATGTGCAATTAACAACATTATTAAACCAATAGATCTTCAAGGCTATTTATTATTTCTCCAAGGAGGCATACTGTTAAGTAAGCATCTGATAAAACAGAATACTTGAGGCTTAGTTTTTATTTACCCTTTACATATTTTCAAATCCCCGCAAGGGCTTTTCAGTGTCCCTTGCAAAGTTGGTTCAGGATGGAGGCAAGTTGGAGTGAGTGACTCTACCTTCCAGCTCCCTATAAAAGTCCAATTTCAATGTAGCTGAAACTGGACTTTTATAGGGAGCTGGAAGGTAGAGTCATTCACTCTGACTTGTCTCCAATCCACAGCGTCCATGTGCTTCTCAATTTACTCTCCCTCTGCCATTATCAGAGATTCAATCTGAAGGTCTGTGATATCAGGACTTATTCACTGTTCAGACTATTGATTATCATGACTGAATGTTGCTTCTGATTGGCTCCAAAGATTCTCACAAGCACAGGAAGATAGATGCCTTTAGATATACTTAAGCACAATCTAACCTCGTTTTCCTTTGCAACCTTAGTCATTGTACTTACTAAGTGAGAGTCATGCTACACTTAAACCAAGCAATAGCCCTACAGCTTGTGTTTTTCCTATTGTTCATTGTACTTACTAAGTGAGAGTCATGCTACACTTAAACCAAGCAATAGCCCTACAGCTTGTGTTTTTCCTATTGTTCACAGGGCTTTTACAACAATCTCCAGGCAACAAGCAGTCTTATTTTATACATAGCCTAATATTTATTATATTACTCCTGGTAATATTTATTTTAAATACCCATATCCTTGTAAATATTTGTGATTGTTTCTCTGATAGAATGATGGTATTTTCTTACTTTATGCTATTTCACCTTTTGATCTCTGTAAATTGAGAAGAACAGACAATAAAGCCATTGTTAGCACCTGCAAGGCAGTGACTATCAAGGTGCAGAACTGCATAAAACCACAGGTACGTGACTACAGTGTCCTACAGATGGGGCTTCGTGCATGTATTTGCTCTGGCACTCTTATAAAAAAAAAGCCAAGAGGTATGTAAAGCATAATAGTATAATCCCAGAGTGCTTTAGGCATGGGCTTTACTCTTTACATTTACAGAAAAGAAAACAATTCAATGAAATACACAATTGACTACAGGTCTATTTATACTATACCAAACAAGAGAGAGCAAATGTCCACACAATGACATTTTTATCCCTACTATATGAAAACATTTTTCCCCCTTCATGAAACCAGCTGCAGGTATGATCTAAGCCAACTTCGCACACAAAGACTGTTGACTGAATTTCTCAGGATTGATTTACAATTTGATTGTGCGCTGATGAATAGATAGGGCTAGAGATTTATGGCCACACAAAATAGACAAGGAATAAGATTCCTTTTCTCTCTCTCTCTCTCTTTCTCTCGCTCTCTGTGTAAGTTAAAACTCCATGAACTCTAATTAGAAGAAAATGAAAGGGTTTTTTTTTAAATAAATGGATATTAATTATTGGATTGTATCCAGAAGGGAGTCATGAATAAATGGCTTATTTTCATCCTATGAACATGCCATTTTTATTGAGTGGCTGAGGCAGTTGCTTCTAGTGGATCCTGAATGGAGTGAGTGTGACATCCCTCCACTTGCCCTGTTGGACATCTCAGCAGCCTTTGGTATTGCTAATTACAATATTTTTGACTTTTTCAAGAAGCCACTGGAATAGCTCATTTATAATTTTAAGATGGGCACATGCACATAATGGTGATACCCAGTTCTATATGTCTACTGGAGGTTGTCAGGGATTCTATGAGGACAAATAGGTTTAAAATCAACCCCAGGAAAATGGAGTGGCTGTTGATTCCCACCCTATATTTGGGGTGGTGTTTTCCCACAGAGGGCAGGGTAACAACTTGGGGGAGGGAGTTCCTCCTGGATTGAAATAGGAGCCACTAAAGATGATCAGTCATGCTTGCAATTGATTAGTGGTTTGCTTCTGAGTGCAATGTAAGGTGATGATAGCTGCTTGTCCAGCCTGGACAACCAATGAGTTGAAAGTCCTGTCTTATTATTCAAAACAATTAAATAATAATAATTAACATTCTATAGGAGCACTTGTAATTGAACATTTACATTTGAGCCAAAAGTTGGAGATTGCTTTTTAAAAGAGCCCAGGATTCTAGAGGCACACCAATTTTTTTAACAAACAAAAAAGAGAGATAGAAGAGGCTCTTGAACACTCAAGGCATTTGGAAAATTAAGGACAACCTCCAGTTCATCCAATATGGCTCTTGGATTAAAACACAAAAAAAGGTTCCCAACCATGCTGTAGATTTAACTGAGCTCAGAAGGAGTACAGTATTCCATTATAGTGCAAGCAAAGGGAGAAACCAGGATTAAAAACTGCTGTTTCATTGTTAAAGTTTAGCTTAACTATTCCTGGTTAGGGCCCTGCATTAGGAAAGGCCCAGAAACTCTTTTAGAATGATTGAGACCAGCTGTATTGAATTAGGAATTAGGTACTTAAATGCACAATGATTACAAAACTGTAAATAATAGTTTCTGAGACTATTATGAGGATATGGGAGTTGCAACAATTGGAACTTCTGGGTAAACGGTTGTCCAAATTTTGGAATCTGTCATCTTGTACTGTAGCCAATTATTGTAATTTAAAGAGTCTGTAGGACATAGATATCATATCACTGCCTTGTTGAATGCGAGCTTGGAGAAAGCAGCCCCATGCAGAATGCTGTGGGGGAATCATAGCTGGGAAAAGGAGAAGAAGCTTACAGATTCATAATAATGAAGAAAGTTACAATTTGACAGAAGGTCAGACAAATTGTATCTGTGTGATAAATGTATCCATAGCTAACAAACATAATTTATCCAATTAACTCAATTTTGTGGGTTCACATGACACACCAAACCACTAACAACCCACATGGGCTGAGTTGCGCAATACACTAGATTAAAATGTGACTAGGTAGTTTGTGGTTCGGTGTTAGGCAAACAATTCAACTTCTGACAACAGATCTGTCACAGTCAATTTTTTTGATGTAGAGTTGTCCATAAACTGAATCCATGAGGGTTGGCATTCGCTAAACCTGAATGGGAATTGTTGGGGATGTTCATTTAAAAAAACAAAACAAAGAAAAACTGTCTTACAAAATAGGTAATGAATCCTAACTTACATAGAGTGTCTCCAAAATAACTATAGAGGGTCCAAGTGTGTTCCAAACTTAGAAGGAGCCCTTGGCTCTTTTGAGGTGTACATTGAAACATACCTGTGGGAAAAAAAGCAGCAAAACAAAGCAGAAAACATACCTTTGAAAAAAGGAAACAAAAGAACCTTGCTTCTCTTCATCAGGGAGAAATAGCCACACCTATTTGTTCTGGGTGTGCAGAACAAGCTCTCAGTGAAATGGTCAGGCTGATAGCGTAACATGGCTTACTGAGATGCTTCAAATACACAAGGTGAAGCAGTTAGCTGAGGTGGCTTGCAGATCTACATTTCCCAGATAAAGCCTTATATTCAAGCAATTAACTCTTGACCTTAAAAGTTTCAAGAGCCAAAGGAAAGAAATAAAAAGAATGGGTTGTTCTTATACAAAATTGTGAATTGGCAACCAGTCTTTGAGAAACATACCAGGTTGATTTAAGTAGAGTTGTATGGATGCTATAAGGCTCTGGGTTATGGCAACATAATCTATAGAAAAGCAAGTTTAAATATAATGGCCATCCAAAAAGTACAGAGAGGTCAATATCGAAAAATTAACAAAATAAATCCTGGAAAATAATTATACAGCCATATAGGGGAAAGGAGAAATAACTGCTGACTTTAGTTACTGCAAAAATGGATGAAAATAGTAAACATATTCGAATTTCATCTGGATGTTGACAATGCCAACCTTATATAGTTCCTTTGATATGTTGCTCTGCTGATCTCATTGGGATCAAAGAGAACTGAACTCAAGATGATGTTAGAAATGGTGTGACAAAATCCATAAAATTTCACCCATGTCAAGGGGCATCTTTGTAACCTTGGGAACATTATAACAGCAATAAGCAATAATCTGGGCCAAGAGAAGCAATGTGATTCAAATGATTGAGGGAGGGAACAGAAGAACGACTCAGAACTATTCTCAGAAACTAAATCCCCCAAACAAATGCAATTTTTGATAGGTACATATCTTCTTGAATAAAACAACATTCTATATGCATAGAAAAAGTTCAGTATAGCTCAGACATATTTATATAACCTCTGTGAGAACTACCTTTTATAATGTATTTATTTATAACATTGGAATAGCCACCATTTTAAAACTGGACTCTGGTGGTTTATAAACTCTTTGAACTATGTTGAAAATTAACGCTCTGCCTAATTGAATCTATTCTCATTGAACTGAATGGAAATTAATACACTAATCCCACAGAAGAAAAGCATGCACTCTGCATATTTGGAGACACTTAAAAAAAACCCTGCTCACAGATAGATCCAATCCAGCTATTGATAAAACAGTATCATTTTATGGCACAAAATTATTTATTCAGGTACATTGTCTACCTGGATGGTTTGAGGTAGATGACAATATTTTTTGCAACAACAAAGGAAGACATTGGGACATTGCCAATCTTTTTCTCCTAATCATGGACAAAGCATTGTTGAAATATGTTCTAACTTTGTGACTTTCCTGCACCAACAAAACTTTCCTCTAAACATAATGCTGAGGGTATCAGCAACCACCCCATTCTCACATGCTTGAATCTCCAGGAATCAAAAGCCTAACTGTCAAATCCATAAGTCTTCTTGCCATGCTTACAAAGCCAGCAACAATGCTTGTAGAAAGCTCTACAGTTTCATTTTTATGAGGAACTTCCTAAAGCAAAACCAGCAAAACAAGTTTGGAGAAAAACAACAACAACCCCTTCTTGCACAAACAAAAAAAGAGAGTTTTGATTAAAGACTTCTGAATACTAAACAAAAATATTGGAAAGCTGTCCAATTGAAACCACGCACAGGAGAGTGTAGTAATGCAAACCTGAACGCAGCTCACCGTGACACATGGCGTGACTAGAAATCAAAGCAACCAAACCCTGGGAAAGTGTCATGAAACCAAGACTCAATTCTCTAAAAACAATAAACTTTTAAAATCTGACCTTATTTTCTGTTCATACGAATAAAATCTTTTAAAACTTTTGTAGCTCCATGGGAGGATGGAAGGGAAAATCAGTTGCAGTGTTGCGTTGTTTTCCTGAGATAGTCAAAGCTCAGTTTTTCAGAGGTGAATCAGTTCTTCAGTAAAGCAAACTTGCCTAGCACTACAATATAAACTCCTAATGTAATATCCTATAATTGACATGCACATTCATGGAAAAAAACATTTTAACAGAGAAGAAGAAATCCTTCCTTCCTTCCTTCCTTCCTTCCTTCCTTCCTTCCTTCCTTCCTTCCTTCCTTCCTCCCTCCCTTCCTTCCTATCCCATCCTATCCCTTCCTCCTTTCCAACCCCTTTCTTCCAACCCCTCCCTCCCTCCCTTCCTTCTTTTCCAGCTTGCAGAAGCCAAATATATATTATCTTAACTTGGAAGAATCTGCACTATAAATTGTCTTTTTATCTCCTTTTCTTCCTTAGCACAGATCATACATTACCACAAATGTATATGCTTTAAAAATAATGACTGCCCCAAGTTATTCCTCTGTCTGTGGCTAGGGATGAGGTGACTCCAGAGGCAAAGTTGGCTTTTTCAGAATTGTCTCCAGGATCTAAAGCTAGGCTTGGTTTCCCACATGTGACTCATTTCAAACTTGTCATTGGAGGGGGCAAAATGTCAAAGGCATATTCCTCTTTCCTCCTTCCCCATTTGTGGGCTGACCAGGAGCAATGGAGTTAACTGAAATGTTCTGAGCAACAATGGATAAAATTTGAGGTTACAGGATTTCTTCTGAGTTATCTTTTCCTAAATGCTCAAGATCCATCAAACAGATTAATAAGAAAAAAATTATGGCTTAGAGCCCAAACGTATACTTAGAATTAACAATAAAGAGTCTTATGACACCTTAACGACTAACAAATGTACTATTCTGCAAGTTTTGATGCCAGTAAGACTTTTTGTTGTTTTTTAAAGAAACTAACATAGTTACTCCCTTTTGAAAACTTTGAGGCTTTCCAGATCAGTAGTCCATCTGTTTCTCAAGCTTTTACAACACCCATTTAAATGTATTTGGAATATATTTGTGCTATTTATTTTTCTACCACTAAGCTAGTATTCATAGTGTTATAATCATGAGCATAATTAAATTTTGGGGAGACCATTACTCAACCAGGTTTACCTTACTTGTTTTTAAGTTGCCCAATAGCTGACTGCTCTTCTGGTCTCATCCCAGTAGATAACTAAGTTGAGAATTGACAAAAATACCTTCATACCTGCCCTTATAAAAGAAAAAAAATGCTAATACCATGCATTTGTCTATATTGGTTTTATGGTGTTTGTGTGTGTATTTCCAGTCAGAAAGGCTGAGGATCTGACAGGGCAGATCCCTAATCATAAAGCAGCAATATTGCATTCAGAAGCCCTTTTGAGTAGCTATGATATGGTGGCAAGGGGACAAACCAGCATTCAGAAGTCTTTCCCAGTAGCTGTAAAAGTGGTAGCACCACACCAATCTGTGTTTAAAAACACCTCCCAGTGAATTGTTGGATATTTAGCAGAGTTAAGGAAGATCAGTAGTGCATGTACAATTGCTAAGATATTGAAAGCCAAATCACTATTGGCTCTAGAAATGTAGCAGAGCTTCTCTGAACTTGAATTTTCAAAGGAGAATTTTCATTATTGGAGAAAATGCAAAGGAGGACATATATCTAGTTATATCCAAAAACTTATCTGTCAAACCAATAGCTGGGGCATTTTATTGGGAAAAGCTTTAAAATGTCTTAGATTTAAGCAAATGTTGCACTGAGGAGTTATGCTCTTCTTTTCTACTTTCCCCAACTGGCCTGTTTTCAATTTTTCTGCTAGCAACTGGACTTTTGTGTAGCATTCCTATTTACCTATGCCAGCCACTAGATTAAATTAAAAAGATGAATTCCTTTCATGGAGAAAGAGAGGAATGGGAAAGGGCCATCTGACAATCTCTTTAGTTTTGGTCTTCTGAACATGTAAACGTGGCTGTCTCCTGGCATAGATAATGCACAACATACATATTGCATTAAACTGTTTTCCACAACACAGCGTGTTCCACCTGTGTTGACCAAACTTCCATCAGCTAATCCTAGCTGTCACTGCCTGTGATTGCTGGGAGCAGAGGGAGTCATAATTCAATATATCTAAAAGGTTAATAGTTGGTGAAAGCTGGCAGAAAGGGCACTGAGAGGTTTTTTTTTGGGGGGGGTTTCTATACATACAAAGACCTACCTGCTGGCCAGAGCTAGAAAAGCAAAGCCACAGGCAAATACAGTTTCTTGTCAAAATCACTCTATTATTATGTCACAATCATTTTATTATTATGTCCTTTTAGAACAGACAGGAAGAGGAAAGCGAGTTTCAGAAATGAGCTACTGAGAAAACCTTGGAAAACAGGCACCTCATGTTTTGCCTATTGCAAATTTCTTGCAAAGATCTGACACCTGGAAAACCATTATTATTGCACTCTTTTGCAGAAGGCTCCAAACACCTGAAAAACCAAGTACAATTTACAGGAGGCAAATTGCTTAGTTTCTTGGAACATAAAACTGCCGGCACATTTTACACTACAGATGCTCATTAATAAACATAAAAAAACAAAAACAAGTGGAAAATAGTTTCTTTCTTTGCTGGCTTCAGGAATGGGGAAAAAAAGATGCAAAAAAAAGGTCTGACTCCAGCTAGAATCTTCTGTTCAGCTATGAATTCATTCCAAAGAGAAATAGAAGAAAGCCATGACCTCATCTCATCACTATGCTATGGAAGACATATGAATAATCAGTGGACAGGAAGAAAAAGTAAAATTTAGAATGTAGGTGCAGCCCAACCCTTTTGTCCAAGACATTAATGATTTACTCAGCCTTTGTAAGAGTCCCATTATTTCCCAGGAGTAGTCAATGACTCAACAGTTCAGCGTATTTTTTTTCTGATGACTTCATCACATAATTATCTCCAAAACCAGCACCTCCCACCCCTTCTCAAGCTTTAGAAATGGATGACTGAGTTGGACAAACTTCTGCCTATTCTCCCCTCATACCTTCCAGTGCTAACGTGCCATACCACTTGTTATGTGGTTCACACAGTTAGTGTGAACTTGAATAGGCACCCACACAGTGGAAAGGATACATATTAACATAAAATACATGCTATTTTATAACATCTATCCCACAGCTGACATGATGAGTTTACTACAGCAATCATGTAGCTCAGGAAAGTTTCTATTCAAAGAATCTCTGAAGGCTATATTGACTTAGAAACCTTAGAGTTCTTGTATGTATAATATAGTTTATGTTGATGCTTAACCAAAGAAGTTTAATTTAATTTAATTTAATAATGAGATTTCTATGCCACCCTATCTCCCAAAGGACTCAAGGTGGCTTACAGCAATAAAAACAAGAATACAAAATTTAAAAAACTATTAAATAAGAAACCCCAATTACTCATATTAAGACATTAAAACCCACAAACAATTTAAAAACAATTAAAAATTAAAAAACCCCTTCAGTCCAGGTTGGCCGATCGAAAAAGCCATGTCTTCAGGTCACGACGGAAGGATCAAAGGTCAGGAGCCAACCGGAGCTCCATGGGTAGTTGGTTCCAAAGGGTGGGTGCACCCACAGAAAAGGGTCTCCCCCTGGGGGTCGCCAGCCGACATTGTCTGGCCAACGGCACCCTGAGGAAACCCCATCTGTGGGAGCGCACAGGGCGATGGGAAACCATTGCTGGCAACAGGTGCTCCCACAAATACCCCGGACCTAAGCCATGAAGGGCTTTATAAATGATTACCAACAAGTGATGGTGTTTGCTTGATAATCCCTTTTAAAAAAACCTCAAATGCTTTAAATTATATAGATGGTATTATATTATAACAATAGATGTTCTGTAGAGGCTTTGAAGAAAACTAACAGTCTATATTTGCTAAGGAGGACTGCCAAGGATTTTTGGGTTATAGGAATGTGTTCAAGATGCTAAAGATGATAGAGACCAGGTACATGATGAATACACAGCGATCATAGATAACATCTGATATATGTGTATGTCTCTCCTCCCCCAAAAGTATGCTGTCAAGTGGCCGGTCCCCATAAATTTATTGTAAGATAATATTTGGTAAGTTGCCAGATTATGATTATTATATTATATATGTTAATACACTCCTAGTCTTTTTCATTTGTTATCTTAGGGTCTTTTAAACATAGGTTTTGAGTTAAACCAGCAATGCTTTTGTGTGTTTTTGATGTTCACAGCAGTGGTGGGATTCAATTTTTTTACTACTAGTTCTGTGGGTGTGGCTTGGTGGGCATGGCAGGGGAAGGATACTGTAAAATCTCCAGTCAGAGGTGGTATTTGCTGGTTCCCTAACAACTCAAAATTTCCATTACCGGTTCTCCAGAACTGGTCAGAACCTGCTGAATATCACCTCTGGTTCACAGAATGGGCCAGCATCAGTGGTGGTATTCAGCAGGTACTGACCAGTTGAAATTTTGAGTAGTTTGGAGAACCGGCAAATACCACCTCTGGCTGGACATTTTACAGTATCCTTTTACAGTATCCTTCCCCATGCTCCCTTCAGCTGGGGCAGATTACACTCCCATTTGTCACAGCCAGCCTGACTGAGAGGTGGGAATTATTGCCCAATTCATGTGGAAGAAGTTTGATTATACAAGGATGCAAGCATTAATTGAGTTATATCAGAATCATTCCAAGTTAAATTGGTATAGGGTTACAGTCATAGTGGTCTTGGTATTTCAAAACTGCTAGGCATGCAGTGGTTGGACCAGCATTTTTTCTTCTTCTTTTATTTCAGAAATGCTTAACTTTGCTGTGTTTGCAAAATTTGAAAAGGAGTGGAGAACAAAAAGAAGGAACTTGAAAAGGCTACAAAATAGGTTAGGAGATTCAAAATAAGCAAAGGGAGAAACAAGTTGAAAGGAACTTTCACGGAGTTGAGAGTGATGAATAGATTAAAGAAGGAAGGATGACAGGTGGTGTGAAAGGCTTCTGCAAAGACAAAAAAATGCTACTAGTATGGGTGGATGCTGCAGCAAAGTTAGCGACTCTTTGAAAGGAAAATAAGATGCTTCCTGACGGGAAAAATGTGCACATCTGGACAATGTAATTACCTGCTTACAACTGTTTGTTCAGATAGACATGGTCAGATACATGACTGGCAACAGAATGATGGCAAGATGCCCACAGTAGACATAGAACTAACCTCATGCATTTCTATTTGACCATCTTAAGTATTTTCTAAGTAGTGCTGTTCCTGAGGAAGGTGTCTGCGGTCTTCAAGCCAGCAGAGTGCTGTCAAGGCAGGATGTAGCGTTAGAACAGTTGGACGTTTTGCAAATTATTTTCACTCACTGTAAGAAAGAATAGTTTGGAGGCATATCTCTATGGTAGAGTGGCTCCCTATACTTTCTGATCTTGCTAGACCCAGCCGGTCAGAGAACTGCAGCTACTGTCTGCTACCAGATAAGCCTGTCAAGAACCACTAATGGGAAAGGGAATGCCCCAGAGATTTCTCTGCTTAGCCATATCCACTGCAATGCAGCCCTTTAAGTAGCTGTTGCTGATAGACTTACAAACAGAATGTCAGCAATGAAAGTCTAGCCGTGTGCTTTTAATGGTGCTCTCACGGTGAAGTCTCCCAAGCATTCTACATGCTTATAAGTTCTCCTTACCGAGGGAGTCTGAGAGCTCAGATATCCCAGACCTAAATAAATAAATACCTTCCCCTCCAGCTTCTGCATTCCATATTTCAGAAAGGATATCTTTTAATTGGTGGCTCCCCAGCAACCATGGACTTCAATAAAGAGCCATTCTTTCATTAATGCTATTATGTGGGACTTTGCAGACTTAAGATAATTAATACAGGTTGACCTAATGGAGTGGCCTCGAATTGTTACCGATGCCAAGCATTTGCCATGGTGAATGAGAGGCACATCCAATTATGAAAACAGCAAGGGTTGTTTTGAATAACAGCTGGGAATAGGGATGATCTAATAGACACTTTGGCAAAAAAACAACAACTTAGGACTGACTAATATTATGATTATCCTCTGAGCTCTGGATCATTCCCATTTCATCCAGGGTGTTCTGTTTTTGGATGCAGTCCACTATGACGACTATGTGTTCTACTTTACAGAGGACAGTCATCTGATTGAAGGCATCTTATATCTAGAAGGTCACCCAGTCCAGTTCATTGAAAATAATTAGAACTTGAAATTGACCAATTATATCAATTTCTGTGTCGATTTTTGTGTCAGTACCTGTCTTGTGGAACACCATCCCCAGAAATCCAGATGATCTTGACCTTGCTACCATTTCATGAGGCTCTGAAGACCTGGCTATTCCTCCAGGCCTTTGGGTCAAATTAGGCAAGCTCTTTAGTAGATGAGATTTTAGGACTGGACTATATTATTGCCTCAGACGTCATGGGTTATTCTTTTTTAAATTGGTATAGTTTTTAAATCTACTGCCTAGAGCAGGGGTGTCAAACTCGCGTCATCACAGCGATGTTATGTGATGTATCGGGACTTTTTCCCCCTTTGCTAAACTGGGGTGGGGTGACGCATCTGGCCCGCAGGTGGCGAGTTTGACACCCCTGGCCTAGTGCCATTTCTGGGAGATGGGTGGCCATATAAATAATCAATCAGTATGGACAGCAAGAGTCAGTAGACTCTCAGAGCATCATTGTCTGCCACCCCACAGCTAAATAGTATTACTATTTAAATTATACATTATTTTAAAATTACATCTATAGATGCATGTTTGTTTAGTTAATACAAATCATTATCCTTGTTTTTTAAAATCCTGTCTTCCTTTTGAGCATGTGTGTGGATTTTATCATTTATTTTTTCTTAGCACCATCAAGTAGCCATCATAGGCCAAGCGGATTGAAGGAGCATCAAAACAGTTATTTTCTCATTCTAGTCCTGTGCCATCGACAATGTCCTGAACTTCAGCCTTTTCTTTTCTCATCTGTCTCTATGATCTCTCTTAATTTTACTCCATTTCTCTGGTTTCCTCTTTGTATTTAAAAGTTAACCCCTTTATGGAAGAAGATGGGTAGAGATTAGGAAGAAAGATAAGAATTGGTTGAAGTGGATGAAGCATTATAAATGGAATGTTAGTTTGTGTTTCAAATGCTGAGTTTTTATAGATGAAATTTACAGAGTAATTGGTGATAAGATTATGGAAATGAGAAGAAAATGCAATTAGAAGCTCATGCATATTTAAATTGAATTTGTTGCAAGTGACCCATTGGAACCTCTAAGCACTTACTTCTTACTACCAGATGCTACTGGGTTTCTATAATGCTAACGTGCCATTAAAAGCATTTGCGTCTTGATTTTTCTAGGGGTTTTTGTTTTTGTTTTGGTAATTCTTTGGTAACTTGAGCTATGACTGGGTCCCACAGATGTAGACAAGAGGTCTAGGTAAACAAATAAAAACAAAGTGTAGTGTTGGTTTTATGGGTTTTATAAAGAAGTCATCAAGTGATATGTCAGTGTGAAAAAGTCATTGCCCAGTAGGGCCAGTTAACAGGTAGCACAATTTTCACTTCAATTAACTATCCTGAGATTTCCTGTACTTGATAAACTGACTTTCACACTGCTGAGTGGGAATTTTGGCTCACTTCTTTATGGCAAGCTGTTTCATTCCAGTATCATTTGAGGGCCTTCTGCCCTAATCTGTTCATTTCAGGTCCTGTCAAAACTTGTCTATAGAGTATAGATTTAGACTTTGACTCTGAACCTTGAACATATTCGTCCATTCTCTGGTGGACTTGTTTGTATAGTTCGGATCATGGTCTTGTTCCATTGCCTAGTTCAGCTTCAGTGGATACACAGATGACTTAATATTGTATACAATTCCTTGATACAAACCAGAATTCATGCCTTCTTTACTTTAGTTACAAGTTATCCAGTTCTTGAAGCAGCATAGCATCTTCAAATCATGACACTACTATCTCCACATCTGACAACTGGTATGAGGTTCTTATTGAGGAACACAGTGTTTGATTTCTGCTAGATATAAACACTGCATATAACACCCCCAAAACATTAACATTTAACCTTCTGTCCATAAAACGTATGAAGTCTGGGTGCTTTTTAGCAAGCTGCAAACAGGCATCAGTATTTTTTATTTATTTATTTATTTATTTATTTATTTATTTATTTATTTATTTATTTATTATTTTGTCAATCGCTTACAAGGTAATAAGTATAAGGGTAAACATAGTTATGAATACATGAAATGAATACATATAAGAAAAATAAAAGAAACAATAGGACAGGGACGGTAGGCACATTGGTGCACTTATGCATGCCCCTACAGACCTCTTAGGAAAGGGGTGAGGTCAAGAGGTATCATCAGTATGCTGATGATACCCAGCTTTTTATCTCCACCCCAAACCAACCCAGTGATGCCCTCGACGTGATATCCAGGTGCCTGGAAGCAGTACGGATCTGGATGGGGAGGAACAGGCTTCAGCTCAACCTGGCTAAGACTGAGTGGCTGTATGTACTGGCATCTCGAGTTATCCAGGATGTTCCATCTTTAGCTATGGGGGGAGAGGTGTTGCCCCCCATAGATAGGGTACGCAACTTGGGTGTCCTCCTGGATGCACGGCTCAGTTTGGAGGATCAGGTGGGAGCCGTGGCCAGGGGGGCATTTGCCCAGGTTCACCTGGTGCACCAGCTGCACCCCTATCTGGACCGAGATGCCTTATGTACGGTCACTCATGCGCTCGTTACCTCCCGTTTGGACTACTGCAATGCTCTTTACATGGGGCTGCCCTTGAGGACCACTCGGAGGCTTCAGCTGGTCCAGAATGCGGCTGCGGGTTGTGATGGGAGTGTCCCGATAATCCCATGTTACAGCCTTCCTGTGTGAGCTGCACTGGTTGCTGGTTGCCCTCCGGGTGAGGTTCAAGGTGCTGGTACTATAAAGCTCTACATGACTTAGGACCGGGGTATTTGCGGGAAACTCTGCTGCCAGCAACGACTTCCCAACATCCTGTGCGCTCCCACAGACAGGGCCTCCTTGGGGTGCTGTCGGCCAGACGATGTCGGCTGGTGACCCCCAGGGGCGGGGCCTTCTCGGTGGGAGTGCCCACCCTGTGGAATCAGCTACCCTTGGAGCTTTGGGTGGCCCCTGACCTTCAATCCTTCCATTGTGGCCTGAAAACATGGCTTTTCCAGCTTGCTGACCTGGACTGATGGAGGGGATGGGGTTTTTAGAGGTAGTTTAGCAATTTTAACTGGTTTATTGGGATATTGGTTTAATTGTTTTTTAATATTTGTATTGTATCTTTTTATCATTGTGAGCCGCCCTGAGTCCTTCGGGAGATAGGGCGGCATAGAAATCCCAAAATAAAATAAATAAATAAATAAATAGTAGACAGCCTAAAGTTAAAGTTTTTGGTGTTTGGGGAAGAAACCACAGAGTCAGGTAGAGTATTCCAGACATTGACCATTCTGTTGCTGAAGTCGTATTTCCTGCAATCAAGTTTGGTGCGGTTAACCTTGAGTTTGTATCTATTGTGTGCTCTTGTATTGTTATGGTTGAAGCTGAAGTATTCATTGACCAGAAGGACATTGCAATGTATGATTTTATATACTATACCTAGATCAGACCGAAGGCAGCGTAGTTCTAGATTTCCTAGGTCTAGAATTTCAAGTCTGGTGGCATAAGGTATTCTGCAACGAGTAGGAGTGGAGAACTCTTCTTGTGAAATGTTTCTGGACTTTCTCAACTGTATTAATATCAGATATGTGATGTGGGTTCCAGACTGATGAGCTGTATTCCAGTATTGGTCTAGCAAATGTTTTGTATGCTCTAGTTAGTAGTGTGATATTACCAGAGAAAAAGCTACATAGGATTAGGTTAACAACTCTTAATGCCTTTTTGGCTATGTAGTTACAGTGGGCTCTAGCACTTAGATCATTAGAGATGAGTATTCCAAGGTCCTTGACAGAGTTTGGATCATCAACAAGGTCTTGACTATTCAGCTTGTATTTTATTTTCTGATTTTTTTTGCCAAAATGTAAGACAGAGCATTTATCTGTTGAGATTTGAAGTTGCCATTTGTTTGACCATTCTGATACATAGTCAAGGTCTTTTTGAAGGGTAGCAGTATTGTCTGTGGTGTTGAATAGCTTTATATCATCAGCGAAGAGAACGCAGTTGCTCTTAATATGATCACAGAGGTCATTTATGTAGAGTATGAAGAGAGTTGGTCCTAGAACGCTGCCTTGGGGAACACCACTGTTGACAGGTACAGAATTTGATAAGATGCTCCCAAATTTGACCATTTGTTATCTGTTTGACAGGAATGCTTCTATCCAGTTATACAGTTGTCCAGAGATACCATAAGATTTTAGTTTTAGTACCACTGTCATCGTGTTGTCATGTACCACTGTACCGCTTTACAGAAGTCTATGTAGATTTGTCTATTGCTTTGCCCTAATCGAGTTGTGTAGTCCATATGTTTTTGCAGTGTAAGAGTTGCAGATTACAGGATAGTTTTTTTCTGAAACCATATTGTTTGTTAGAGAATAGGTTGTTTGTCTCTAAGTGGAGGATAATGGATTGGTCAATAATCGATTCCATGACTTTACGGGTGACTCAGCATAAAGAGATTGGTCTGTAATTTTCAACTAGACTGGGGTCTTCCTTTTGAAGATGGGGATGACTGTGGCTGGTGACCATAGGTTTGACAAGGAGCTGGTCCTGAAAGATTTTTCAAAGATTATGCTTAGAGGTTCGGCTATGGCAGTGGATAGCTTTTTTAAGAAGTAGGCACATATTCCATCCGGTCCAGTAGGTAGAGATGGTTTTAGATTGCATAGTGCTTTTCAACATTGTCTTCTGTAAAATCGATATGTATTAGATCATTGTAGTTGTCTGTGGTTCGACTAGGAAATACTGGGCATGATCCATTGCTGTTTATAAATACTGAGCCAAAGAATGTGTTAAAGAGGTTGGCTTTGATGGTGTCGTTGTTGGAGTCTTTACCATTAGGTCCTTTCATGGGTGGGATGGATCTTGAGTCTTTTAGTTTGTTGTTTACAAAATTGTAGAAAGCGGGTGGAATTGGTGCGTATAAGGTTTTCCTCTTGTTTAATGTGATAATTGGTGCATTCAGTCTTTATCTGGTGGCATAAATTTTTGTATCAGCTTTTGAAGTTGGCAGCATGACCAGATTTGTTTTTCCGCCAAAGTGATCTCTTTTGGATTGAAGTTTCCTTATTGTTATGGGTAATCTGTTTTTATGGTTTTGGGAGTTGTTATTGGTATATATATATATAATTATATTATTATATATATTTTTCTTAGTAAGCAATGACTTCTAGGTTGCTGTTTTCCTATGAATCCCATTTTTACCTAGTGGTTTTTTGATGGTAACATGATGAACATTGATTTTAGTCTACAGGTCCCTGAGTGTTGTTCTGCTTTTGTGACTTTCTGGACCATTTTATGCTCTGTTCTTGTAATGATTTTGACAGGGCAGCCACTCTTGGTAAGATTCACTGTTGTCTCAAATCTTCAAGAGCATGGCCTGATGCGCACGACTAGCTTGCCACAACACAAGTATGGGTTTTTTTTTTTTGACAAGGTCTCAAAGGCTGGAATGCACAACAGTTGTTTTCTATCCACCCTCAGTACACCAGGAAGGCAATTGTGCCTGTCTTTTACTGCTGTTTGTCAAAAGCAGTGGGTTTGTGTGTGTGTGTATGTGTGCGCGTGTCTGTGCATATGGTTTTAAATCTGTGTCTGCTCAAGCAGTGCTTTCTGGTTCACCTGCAGCACTTAATTTAATTGTAAGCAAGCATCATTTCTCCAATTGGCTACTAGGCACTTCCAGTCGCTTGCCCTTCCAAAGCCACTTTTCAGATGAGATTCCCCAGTGAATAGCAGAGCTTTTTATTTACATTAAAAAAAACAAATTTACTGATGAAAGAGTGACAGGATGGGCCTGCCTTTTTATTTATGTTATTTTATTAAATTTGTATGCAGCCCATTCTCCCTCTGCAAAGTGACACTAGACAGCTTATACATCCTTTTTCAGCTCAAAAGAGGGGGGGAGTAAAATGATTATATATTTTACTAGTTCAAGCTGGTGCAGAAATGCAAGAAGAGGTTGAAATCCATATAGAATTTCTTAAACCAGCTTCATATGCCATCTGATTATATGTGGAAAACAAGCAGTTTAAGACTGCAGGCAAAGTTGAATATTCTGTGGCCAGTGGCTCCAGAGCTTTAGAAATCATTTTGTAAATTTTCCAGACCAAGAAATACTGATTATTTTTAAAAGGTCTTCAAAACTATCTTCTGAGTCTCTAGAATCTCTGTAGTGAGCTTCAATATAGGGCAGAGCTGGACCAAACATGATTTTATTATCCTTAAACTAAATTGATTGCATTAGAGGGCTGATTATTTTTTTAATCAACATATTGTATGCAGAACTGCTTGTTTTATAGTATAACTGAAGAAGCTAACATTGTTATTAGTTCCTTTCGTGTACCAGTAGCACCTACATAAAGCTCTGATAACATTCAGTAGAAAAGATTTGTAAAAATTCATAAAATCTGAAAGGGGCAAATACTTCGTTTTACCCAATTTCATTTTTTCGCAGTACCTAAATTCCTCTGCACTGTTCTAACTACAGATTGGCTCCCAAGCCATTCTCAGGAGGGATTAACCAAACAGCATTATACAGGTGAAACTCGAAAAATTAGAATATCGTGCAAAAGTTCATTTATTTCCGTAATGCAACTTAAAAGGTGAAACTAATATATGAGATAGACTCATTACATACAAAACAAGATAGGTCAAGCCTTGATTTGTCATAATTGTGATGATTATGGCTTACAGCTCATGAAAACCCCAAATCCACAATCTCAGAAAATTAGAATATTGTGAAAAGGTGCAATATTCTAGGCTCAAAGTGTCCCATTCTAATCAGCTAATTAAGCCATAACACCTGCAAAGGGTTCCTGAGCCTTGAAATGGTCTCTCAGTCTGGTTCAGTAGGAATCACAATCATGGGAAAGACTGCTGACCTGACAGTTGTGCAGAAAACCATCATTGACACCCTCCATAAGGAGGGAAAGCCTCAAAAGGTAATTGCAAAAGAAGTTGATGTTCCCAAAGTGTTGTATCAAAGCACATTAATAGAAAGTTATGCGGAAGGGAAAAGGTGGAAGAAAAGGTGCACAAGCAGCAGGGATGACCGCAGCCTGGAGAGGATTGTCAGGAAAAGGCCATTCAAAAGAGTTGGGAACTTTCACAAGGAGTGGACTGAGGCTGGAGTCAGTGCATCAAGAGCCACCACACACAGACAGATCCTGGACATGGGCTTCAAATGTCGTCAGAAGCGTCCTACCTGGGCTAAAGAACAACAGACCTGGTCTGTTGCTCAGTGGTCCAAAGTCTTTTCTGATGAGAGCAACTTTGCATCTCATTTGGAAACCAAGGACCCAGAGTCTGGAGGAAGAATGGAGAGGCACAGACTGCAAGATGCTTGAAGTCCAGTGTGAAGTTTCCACAGTCTGTGTTGATTTGGGGAGCCATGTCATCTGCTGGTGTTGGTCCACTGTGCTTCATTAAGTCCAGGGTCAATGCAGCCGTCTACCAGGAGATTTTGGAGCACTTTATGCTTCCTTCCGCAGATGAGCTTTATGGGGATGCTGACCTCATTTTCCAGTAGGACTTGGCACCTGCCCACACTGCCAAAAGCACCAAAATCTGGTTCAATGACCGTGGGATTACTGTGCTTGATTGGCCAGCAAACTCACCTGACCTGAACCCCATAGAGAATCTATGGGGCATTGCCAAGAGAAAGATGAGAGACATGAGACCAAACAATGCAGAATAGCTGAAGGCCGCTATTGAAGCATCCTGGTCTTCCATAACACCTCAGCAGTGCCACAGCCTGATAGCTTCCATGCCACGCCGCATTGAGGCAGTAATTGCTGCAAAAGGGCCCAAACCAAGTACTGAGTACATATGCATGCTTATTCTTTTCAGAGGTCCGATATTGTTCTATGTACAATCCTTGTTTTATTGATTGCATGTAATATTCTAATTTTCTGAGATTGTGGATTTGGAGTTTTCATGAGCTGTAAGCCATAATCATCACAATTATGACAAATCACGGCTTGAACTATCTTGTTTTGCATGTAATGAGTCTATCTCATATATTAGTTTCACCTTTTAATTTGCATTACGGAAATAAATGAACGTTTGCACGATATTCTAATTTTGAGTTTCACCTGTATTTTGGCAGAGCAGCCATTTATTCTTACTCCCAGAAGTCCTGTTTACTGTTCTACAAATATATACTTACTTCTTGAAAACCTCCATTTTGCTCTCAGCTGTGCTGCAAAAGTAGAAGCTTCAGATTTATTTCAGACCTCACTAAATCTATGCAGGGTCCTCCACAGATTTCAGGCTTGTAGAATCTAATTTGCTTTACTTGTTTTAGCAAACTTCAAGAACTTATCACCCAGTGTCTCTGCAAAAATAAACAAAACACCATAAAACTGGGTCCAGGATGTTTCTTCTGTAAAGCAGAGCAGAATGGCGCTCCTTGTCATTTTACACTAGAATCAACTCCTGGTGATTCTCAAACTGTCTTCCATTTCAAGAGCGTAATTTGACAGAGGGAAAATAATTTTGTTGCTCTAGTTCATGGGTGTCAAACTTGTGGCATCATGTTGCCCTCACGTGACATTTTGCGATGGTTTTTCCCTTTTGAGCTGGGGTAGGCGTGGCCCCGGCATGACACATCCACCCTGTGGGCCGCCAGTTTGACACCCCTGCATTTAGTTAAACAAGGAATCAGATTTCCATGTCAATCAACATCCTGATCTCATTGAGGAATGTTGTTTGCCTACTGAAGACAATGCATTTCTTCTTGAAGCCATCAAGATATCACACGATAATGTAGGCAGGGGTGGGATACTACTGGTTTGGCCCGGTTCTATGGAACTGGTAGCTGCAAAGAGCAGCTGACACTGAACTGGTTCGGTGTTTGGCCCATCCGCCTGCCCAGGCTCTAGGCTGTCCTTTATTCCCTGCTTTTCCCTCCTCAGCTGCTTTGCATGGCACAGCTGAGGTTGAAAAAGCAGGAAACAAGAGGATTTTCAAACACTGTTCACCTGCACACAGCGCTTGTCAGCTGTCTAGGTGGCACAGCTGATGATTTCTTGCAAACGCTGCACATACGCATGTTATGATTGTCCGCAGTTCGGAGAACTGGCGAATTGCTCCACTGGCTGGCCCCTCCCCTCCCCACCCACTCACTCCTTACCTGGCATGCGAGCCATCCAACTTGGCTGGTTTGGTAAGTTGCTATTTTTCCTTTTTTTCCCCCCTGACCATCAGCTGTTCTGCTCTGCTGGGAGATTTAGATTAGCTAGAAAGTAGGAAATCCTTGGATTTCTTGTTTTCTATCTAATCTAAAAGCAGAGCCAAACCTTCCTTAGGACTGAAGCTTTTCAGTGCAGACTCAGGTAGCCGATTGCAGATAGATAGATCTCTAAGTGAATCTGTGATTCTGTGAACAACTCAATCTACCTGCCTGCTTTGCCTGCTTTTGGGTAAAAGTTGCTCTTTTTTAATTAAAAAAAATCAATATTTACATACATGGTGTGTTGTGAGTTAATCTTGTGAGTTTGCTTGCTAGCAAATTTTATGAGTTTGCTTGCAAGCAAATTTTATGTGACAGACTCAGGTAGCCGATTACAGAAAGATAGATCTCTAAGTGAATCTGTAATTCTGTGAGCAACTCAAACTGCCTGCCTGCTTTGCCTGCTTTTGGGTAAAAGTTGCTCTTTTTTAATAAAAAAATCAATATTTAAATCAATATTTATAATATTTACATACAAGCCATACCCACCCAGTCACATGACCACCAAGTCACACCCACAAATTAGGCGATACCCACAGAATTGGTTGTTAAGAAATTTGAATCCCACCCCTGAATGTAGCTGAACATTTCAATCCACCATTATTCTTTGTGTCAATATTACAACTGGGGAAGGGGGAAGGTAATCCCTGTAATCCCTTCAAATTTGTAATAAACACTTGATATAGATGGAGAAAACTAGTAATACAGTAAGGTAGGTCCATTTATCTGTTCCTTTCGTATTCAATAGTTAATTGAAGGAGGTGGTGGTTAGGCCCTCCTCAAGAAGCCTGCCCTGGACACGGCTATTTTGAACAACTTTTGTCCCGCCTCCAACCTTTGCTTTGTTAAGGTTGTTGAGAGTATGGTTGCCCGACAGCTCCCGGTCTTCCTGGAGGAAGCTAATTATCTGGACCCGTATCAATCGGGTTTCAGGCTCGGGTACAGCATGGAGACAGCATTGGTCATGCTGGTGGATGATCTCTGGAGGGCTCGGGACAGAGGTTATTCCTCTGTCCTGGTCCTATTAGATCTCTCAGTGGCTTTTGATACCATCGACCATGGTATCTTACTGCAACGCCTCGAGGGGTGGGGAGTGGGAGGCACTGTTTTATGGTGGTTCTCCTCCTACCTCTCGGGTTGCTTGCAGTCGGTGTTGGCGGGGGCGGAGTTTGACCCCGAGGCCCCTCCCTTGTGGGGTGCCCCAGGGCTCGGTTCTCTCTCCCCTCCTGTTCAACATCTATATGAAACCGCTGGGTGAGATCATCTGTGGTTTTGGGTTGAGGTATCATCAGTATGCTAATGATACCCAGCTTTTTATCTCCACCCAAAACCAACCCAATGATGCCCTCGACATGATGTCCCAATGCCTGGAAGCGGTATGGATCTGGATGGGGAGGAACAGGCTTTGACTCAACCCAGCCAAGACCGAGTGGCTGTACGTACCGGCATCTCGGGTTATCCAGGATGTTCCTTCCTTAGCTATGGGGGGAGAGATGTTACCCCCGTAGATAGGGTGCTCAACTTGGGCATTCTCCTGGATGCACGACTCAGTTTGGAGGATCAGGTGGGAGCCCGTGCCAGGGGGGCTTTGCCCAGGTTCACCTGGTGTGCCAGTTGCGCCCCTATCTGGACCGAGATGCCTTACGTATGGTTACTCATCCAAATCGTCTCGTTACCTCCCACGCTTTGGACTACTGCAAATGCTCTCTACATGGGTCTGCCCTTAGGACCACTCGAGGCTTTCAACTGGTTCAGAATGTGCCTGCATGGTTGTGATGGGAGTATCCCAATACTCCCATATTACACCCCTCCTGCTGAGCTGCATTGGCTGCCGGTTGCCTTCTGGGTGAGATTCAAGGTGCTGGTAATCACCTATAAAGCCCTACATGGCTTAGGCCAGGGTATTTGTGGGAACATCTGCCAGCAATGACTGCCCAACAGTCCCATGTGCTCCCACAGACAGAGCCTCCTTGGGGTGCTGTCAGCCAGACAGTGTTGGCTGGCACCCCAGGGGCAGGGCCTTCTCTGTGGGAGCGCCACACCTGTGGAATCAGTTGCTCCTGGAGCTTTGGGTGGCTCCTGACCTTCAATCCTTCCATTGTGACCTGAAAACATGGCTCTTCCAGCTTGCCAACCTGGACTGATGGGGCGGAAGAGGTTTTAGTGGTGGTTGTTACTTTTAATTAGTATATTGGGATGTTTGTTTAATATTTTTTTAAGGTTTGTACTGTATGTTTTTTACTGTTGTGAGCTGTCCTGAGTCCTTCGGGAGATAGGGCGGCATAGAAATCCCAATATAAATGAATAAATAAATAAATAAATTTTACAAATAGTTGGTCTCAAAACAGGTGATTTAATGTGCCCAGAAGAATTAACCAAGTACATTTGGAGTATATGCAAGACAACCCAAGTTTTAGAATACATTGGCCTGAAGCATTTCAGGTTACAATGTAGATAGCATAGTCCAACTTTGAGAAGATTTTCATTAAATCAAGATGAGGAAAAAATGTTACTGTATTTTCCCATAATATAGCACAGAAGAAAAATCACAAACAGCTGCGTTTTTATTTGTATGAGATGCAATATGAAGATAGGTAGAATTATGCAGGGCTGAAGCTCCCTAAATTTCAAAGAAGTCAATGTAGAGTTTCTTTGAGTTACATTTTCTTCACAAATAAAAGTACCAGTAACCTTATTCTTTTGTGAGAGAAGTTTAATTTTGCAGCCATCATAGTTTCTATGGTGGGAAACATTCATTGCGCTGCAGAGGATCAGAATGAAGAAGAGAAGCAGAGATAAAAAGGAAAGGTTTTGCCGTTTCCAGAAGGTGGCAAAGGTTAATGAAAAGACCTGAGGTGGAACTCAAAGGAATTTTGTTCCAACACAAATTTATTTTTATTTATTTTATTTATTTATTTTATTTGTCAATTGCTTACAAGATAATAGGTATAAGTATAATCATGAGTAAGAATACAGGAAATATGTACAATAAAACGATGAGGACAATAGACAGGATGGGAGGCACAATGTGCACTTATGCACGTCCCTGAAATGATTCTTTTTCCAATTTTTTTAAAATTACATTTATATGCTGCCCTTCTCCAGAGACTCAGGGCGGCTTACAATTTTTGGGATGCAACCCAGTGTGCTCAGCAATAGCCTTCATTCCATTGTATATGCCTGCTTATTACTAAGCGCATTTTACAAGGTCAGCTAATTGCCCCAACAATCTTGGGTCCTCAATTTACCTACCCCGAGAGGATGGAAGACTGAGTCAACCTTGAGCCTGGTGGGATTCGAGCCTACAGCAGTTGTAGGCAGCTGGAACTTAACTTATTTTTCTGTGATTAGATACCAGTACTGTCTAATGCTGTGCAGTATGATCACTGGTATTGGTATCATTGGTATTGGTATCATTGGTCTGATTTGAGGCACACCTACCACTTACTATGTCCCAAATGTGCTTTTCAAGAGCAACTGGAATTTCTGGATTTCTTTGAAGACATTTTGCTTCTGTTAAGTTTGCATGAAGAGGAAGACGCGAGTTCTTCAAGCTCTTAGTTTTATGTGACTACAGCTACAGAATGGACCCAATTGCCTGGGCTGCGGCTGCTACTTATAGCTAGCAGCCTGCAGTTGCCAGCCTCAGAGTGCAGGGTTTTCCGCACTTTTAAACCAATCATTTCTTACATTTTACAAGAACAGTTCAAACTAAACCAATGACTTTAAACCTGGCGCACATAACACACCCTCCCCACCAGGGTCGATCCATCTCAAACCCCAGCCTATCTAATGTATTCTTTAATAGGTGGGGCTCCTTATGTGTAACGTTTGAGACCTACGTGTTCATATGTTTTAAGGTTCTCACACTGTGAGGAGGAAATGTTGTCTGCGTATCATTTCCTTACTAGATTGTAGTAATGGTAGATCACTTGTTTGGTTACTACAACCTGGTCTCTCCTCCCAATCCATCTCCAACCCAATGTCAGCACCCTAAATCATCCAACCTTTTTGAATCGTATCTAGCACAACAGGGTATCAGGATGCCCTGACAGCCCCTGGGCATCCTTCGCTAACGGCCAGGCTGAACGTATGGACGATTTACAAGGAAAAACTTCAGCAATTGGGTCCAGGGGATATCACTGAGAGAGTTGAAAAACTTCTCAGTGTTCAGCATATCACTCCCAACCCCTCAACTAATTTGTCCCCAGCAGTTGTTGATGGGTAGGAAACTCAGGTCTCCTCTTGACCGCCTTCATCCCACTTATGCACCCAACGCACCACTAATTCCACTAGCAAAGTTCCATGTTCACTGTGGGTGATTCTGTTTATGCTAAGAACCTTATGGGTGAACCATTATGGATTCCTGCTGAGATAACCCAAATCACAGGCCTCGATCTTACAGGGCACAAACAGAGGATGGTGTCCTCTGAGCAGGCACATTGATCAGCTTAGATCCAGATTACCTCAGGAACATCGCAATTGTTCCTCTCTAGTTCCCATACCTAATACCTCTTCTGGGGGGAAGGGGAGGATCATGAGTGTAATGAACAAGCAAGAATCAACCCCATGTGTAACAAGCTAACACAACAGGAACCATCCCAAAACCTGTCACAATATCAACAACCATTTCACAAATGGAAGATTGCACATCATTACCTGATTTAGGTGCTGACATTGGGTTGGAGATGGATTGGGAGGAGAGACCAGGTTGTAGTAACCAAACAGGTTCTACCATTACTACAAGTCCTAGTAAGGAAATATCAGCAGACACATTTCCTCCCTCACAAGGTGAGAACCTTAAACATCTGAACCACGTAGGTCTCAACGCACGTAAGAGCCCCACCTATTTAAAAGAATACATTAGATAGGCTGGGGTTTGAGTATGGACTGAACCTGGTGGGGAGGGGTGTTATGTACGCAGGTTTAAAGTCATTGGTTTAGTTTGAACTGTTCTTGTAAAATGTAAGAAATGATTGGTTTAAAATGCGGGAAAACCCTGCACTCTGATTGGCTGGCAACTGCGGCTGCTGGCTATAAGTAGCAGCCGCAGCCCAGCCAAAGTGGGTTCGTTCTGAGCTGTAGTCACTAATAAACAAAGAGCTTGAAGCACTCCGCGTCTGTCTCTTCATGCAAACTTAACAGTTTTTGTGCAGGCCAAAATCAATACAGGGATTTAGGCTTTCCCCTTTTAAAAACTCCATACATAATGTTATGTATGTAGGTTTGATGTTATTGGTTTAGTTTGAATTGTTCTTGTAAAATGTCAAATATGATTGGTTTAAAAAGTGTGGGAAAACCCTGCATTCTGATTGGCTGGCAACTATGGCTGCTGGCTATAAGTAGCAGCCGTAGCCCAGACAAATTGGGTCCATTCGAGCTGTAGTCACTAAATAAACTCTTCACTGAAGCTCTTGGCGTCTGACCCTTCATGCAACTTCACACCATAACATTAGTTTCATTGAATAATCCCATGAAATGCCCAAATTTAAACTCCTTTCCATTTTTAAAACATATGTAGTAGTTCAGAAATTATAAGCATTCACTTCATGTGATTTACATTGCTACTTTGTCTTGTTTAAAATAACTATATATTACAATATGATACTTTCTGAAAAATTAAATGTCGGGCACAATGGATTCTTAATATTACTTTTCCTCAGAAATATTCAGATCAGAGAATTTAGTAAAGTGCTACAAATGATTTTGTGACATGATGCATGCACTCCACACCAGGGGTGGGATTCAAATTTTGTAACAACTGGTTCAGTGGGCATGGCTAAGTGGGCATGGCTAGGTGGGCATGGTCATGTGACTGGGTGGGCATGGCTTTCCCCTCCCCCATTTTTGGGCCTTCTGGGCCTCATGGAAGCCTCCTAGGGGCGTTTTTGCTCCCGAAGGCTTCCCTGGGGCTCAGGAAGGAAAAACAGAGCACCTCCTGTACTCCATTTTGGTGCCTTCTGGGCCTCAGGGAAGCCTCCTCGGGGGTGTTTGCTCAGGAAGCTTCCCTGGGCCCAGGAAAAAATGAGGGGGGAGGGTGCTGCTGCGCCTCCATTTTTGCTTTCCCTGGTCTCTCAGGAACCTCCTGGGTGAAGCAATAAGTAGCGGGGATCCCGGTACAGCTGATCATAGGAAGAGCTGATCGTCGGAGGGAAAAAAAAAAGAAATATCTTAAGGAATGACTAGGGGGGAAGAATGCAGTCAGATGTTGGGCATGTGCGAATGTTGTGCATGTGCAATAAGGACTGACTGGGTGGGGAGGGGTGGGCAGAGAGGGGCAGGGCTAGCCAGGGCATGATTTGCCAGTTCTCTAGACTGCGCAGAATCATAACACCTGGTTCTATAGAACCAGTCCGAACCGATAGAATCCCACCCCTGCTTCACACACACACACACAAAACCTCACAATTGATTGAAAAATTTATATTTGAAGACCAAATGTAGCAGTAGTGGTGAGAGATTATTTTCACTAAATATGTGAATTTATATTTCAGATCCTTACTCCATACTATGCTTTATTTTGCAGTGCATTTCTTCATGAACACACTGGAGTTTTTGTCTTCTGCTTCATCATCTTTGTGAGACTGCCCTGAAGTCTCATCAGTTTATGCATTACGGCATCAAGAGGTGGGAGACCTGGCTCCCTTTGTATCATTTGGAAAAGCTCTTCTAGTTTTAATGTTCCATTCATCAGATTGTGGATTATACAACAGAGGTGGTAATCTTCGTTCCAGTTTCTACAAGCAGAATTGATCTATGGTGCTTTTTTTCTGTTAGCATAGTATTCCCATCTGATCCTCTGATCTTGCTCAGCGGAGATTCAGCTTTTGATTTCTATACATCTATATAATTTCTGCAAACTTGCTTCATTTCTAGGTTTCAAGTTTTAAATGAGTGCACCTGACTAATAAACATTACTCTATATGGTTACTTTATTAGCTTTGAATAGTTGTAAGATAAAAATACAATGTTCTGCTTCCCCTCCCCACCCCAGAATTTTGAGAAGCCAGTTTTACTTTTGTTGTTGCTACAGAAGGTCATCTAGTGAAAAACTTCAGATAAAGATTTGCATAGTGAGAATCCCAGGGTATTTAGCTTTGTCACATGAGTATACTTCAAACTATTGTTTGACTGCAACAGGGCTGCAACCATCCAAATATTTACTGCTCTCTGAAAGTATGAAAGATTTCCCAGAAGGCTGATTGCCTAGATCTGTATCATTCATATTCATGGTAACTGCAGTATGCTGTACATTGTGAAATAGTGAATGATTGAGGAATCTGCCTTTTCAGGAGATTATATGAAACAGCTGTTTCCCTTCACTGCATTTCGTTCACAATACAAAAACAAGAAAGAAGCACTCTTTATTTATGTAGGGGTTCAAAATAATGTGCCAAAATATATCCACCAGACAATAGAACTCTCTTAGATATTTTGCTCCAGAACTCTGTTATACTAAGTGAAAGATTAACTTAGAGAGCGGATAATTGGTTGTTTAACCAATCCGGTTGTGATTTTCTGGGATGGGATGGTTTTTATGGGATATTTTTTATAGGATATTTTTATGGGTCGAATTTGTAATTGTAATGGGGCTTATTTAGTTTAATCTGCTTTTAAATTATTTATATTGTTGTTGTTTTTATTTGTAAGCCGCCCGAGTCTTGGAGATGGGGCGGCATATAATCCCATTAATAATAAAATAATAATAATAATAATAATAATAATAATAAGATGGCCTGCTTGGGCCTTCTCATCTGAAAACATGCTTGCTTCCAGGGACACAAATAACTCCATAGTAGTTAGGACCTGTGACAATATTTGCATTCGTGGTAGGGGAACTCAATATAGCAATTTCCTCCATTTACTGCGCCAATTTAACAACATCCTTTTTTTTTCTGAAAGTTGCTCCTTAATTAAATGTACTGTTTGTCATTTATAATTTTGCAAAAAGAAATATCCATACTCATTAGGACTTTGTGAATTTCTGTAAATTTTGATTATTGAATGTTAGTAGAGTTCAAGTGGGTTCCATAAAGACAGAAAAGAACTAATTGTTGTAAACTTAGTTCCATCATTTCTATTATAGACATATTGTTCAATCGTGTGTTGGTTAAAAACAACAAGTCTCAAGTTTAAGCAGCTCAATTAGGCTGTTCTGTGAGTATAAGTAATCAGGACTGATTTGGACCAGTTTTCCCTATGTGAATTTCATAAAAATCTCATTGCAATGAAGTTCTTACCATATCAGTTCTAGAACCCTGATAATATTTGTGTCGAGATCACAATACATTTAGAAAATCGGAAAAGAGGCTAAATACCGATATACGATACCGTGTATCAGCGCCACCCGCCCCTGCGGGCACATGGCAAGCTCCTCGGGGTCCCGTCGGCAGAGTCAGTGTCGGCTGGCGGTCCCCCCGCGATGAGCCTATTCTGTAGCAGTCCCCCGACTTATGGAATGAACTACCTCTGGACCTCCGTCCTGGCCCCTGACCTCCGCACCTTCCGCCGCGATTTAAAGACCTGGTTGTTCGACCAAATTGGGCTATGATTACTGTTATGTATGTAGGTTTGAATGTTATTGGTTTATTTGAACTGTTCTTGTAAAATGTCAAATGGTATTGGTTTAAATAGTGCGGGAAGAAACCCTGCACTCCCATTGGCTGGCAGCTACGCTGCAGGCTATAAGAAGCAGCCGTAGCCAAGCCAGGACGGGTCCATTCGAGCTGTAGTCACTAATAAAGTTTTTGCTGGAACTCCTCGCGTCTGACTCTTCATGCAAACTTAACACTGGCGACGAGGATGGGATTTCCCTGAAGAGAAGACGACGCGACGAACAAGCAACTGAGCGAGATGACTGCGCTGAACACCCCCAGCACCGTTCGATCCGGCGACGGAAGACTGGGAATCGTATGCGGATCGTTTCCACATGTTCCTGGAGGGAACGATCTCGCCGCATCCCCGAGAGACGGAAGAGGGCGGTCTTTCTCACGCACTGCGGTCCGCAGTCTTCAAAATGGCGAAGGCGTTGGCGTGAGCAGCAGAGCTGAAGGTAATGGAATGGCCCGATTTAGAAAAACTTTTGAGAGCCCATTACGCCCAAAGTATCGTGCCTCATTAAGAGACACAATTTTACGTCGGGATCAAGGGGATAGCGAGAATGTTAATGACTTCGTGGCAAGTTTAAGGGACATTGGGGTGCTTGTGACTTTACCAACTTAGAAGAGGCCATGCTGATCGGTTTGTTTTAGGCCTTAAAGATAAGGTCTTACAAAGCAAACTATTAATGAAACCTAAGATCACGTTTAAAGAGGCCATTGAAGAAGCTGTTTCAGCGGAAGCCACCAAGTCCTCAGCAGCGGCCATGAGAAAAGATTAACAAGGCCTCAAGCCAGGCCTCAAGCCATTCTGATGGGATAAATCCACATCTACTCATTTGCGAACAAATAGACTCTGATTCTGATGGCAGTGAGGCAGAGGAGGGGATTTTAAACTCAGAATGGAGAAGAAAAGAAAAGACTCTGGGAAGAACAGGCAAGGGTTCTATTGCAGAGGCTGTGGGGGGCCCACCCCCGCACTGATTGCAAGTTCTTTGACTCCATTTGCCTACGTTGTGAGAAACGGGTCACATAGCCAGAGTCTGCAAATCATCCAGAACTCCACCAGCTAGGAAGAAATCCCTGATAGAGACTTTAAGCCCAACAATTTCCTTGAAAAATGGGGCGAAATTTAGAAGCAAATGGCAAGAATGAAACGCACCAAACAATCACTATTGGTCATTCTTCACCCTTAAAAAGCAGAAAAGTACATGTGAAGGTGTTTATTGAAGGAAGGCCTTGCCAAATGGAAGTGGACTCAGGCTCTTATTTATCTATGGTGTCATGGGACACTATCCACAGACTTTTTCCCAAAATTCAGAAAAAGCATTTCCAGAAGCAAGCACTGACTCTCAAAGACTACCAAGGGAACAAGATTCCAGTAGTTGGAGCGAGAGATTTCAACGTGCAGTTTAAAGGCCACACCAAACGTTTGCCCCTGACCATCGTGGGACAAGGATCGCCCAAGTTTGCTGGGACTTGAGTGGTTCAAGCCACTTGGCATCGAGGTGACTGGCATCCATCACGTGAGCAGTTCTGACTGGGAAGAGTCCTTGAAGTCTGAGTTTCCAGAGGTCTTCAGCGAAGGACTGGGCAAGTATATGGGACCCCTATTGCTTTCAGCCTAGACCCCAAGGTGCCCCCAATTCGTTTAAAGCCCAGGAGGGTCCCATTTGCTTTAAAGGAAAAATTGATGCACAATTAGATAAACTCATTGCTCAAGGGTTTTAGAGCCTACTGACCACTCCAGATGGGAAACACCCATAGTCACACCAGTCAAGCCTGATGGGTCAGTGAGAATCTGTGGTGACTACAAGGGGACACTAACCATGCTGCGCAGAGCGCATATCCTGTACCAGTTGTGCATCATCTGCTCCATTCCCTTGCAGGGGTACAGTATTTGCTAAACTGGATTTGGCTCAGGCATATCAACAATTAACAGTTGATGATGCCACTGCAGAGCACAAACAATTGTGACCCATAGAGGTGCCTTCAAATGTAAAGACTACAATTTGGAGTAAGCGTGGCACCTGGCATTTTTCAGAGCCTTATGGAAAGAATGTTGCAAGGACTGCCAGGGGTAGTACCTTATTTTGATGATGTATTAATCTCTGCTGAAAATGACACTCAGCTTTCAAGAAAGACTCAGAGAAGTCCTTACCAGATTCAGAAAAGCGGGTTTAAAAGTCAAGGAAGACAAATGTACACTCAAACAGACAGAGTTGAGTTCCTGGGGTATATGATTGACAAGCATGGCATCCATCCTACTGATGCCAAGGTTAAAGCAATCAATGAAGCCCTAAACCTCGATGCAAGGCAGATTTGCAGGCCTTCCTTGGCCTTATTAACTTTTACCACATGTTCTGCAACAAAGCATCTATTGCTGAGCCCTTACATAGCCTACTTGATAAGAATGCTGTTTTGATCTGGGGGCGGAAGGAACAGTCAGCATTTAACAGTATTAAGAGACTAATCACGTCTGATGCTGTGTTGATACAATTCTCTGAGAATTTACCTGTTGTTCTGACTTGTGATGCATCCCCTTTTGAGTGGGGTTTTTTGAGTCACAGGCTTCCCATGGACGGAAGCCCAATTGCATTTTACTCTCGCACGCTGTCCAAAGCAGAGAGGAATTATAGCCAATTGACAAGGAGGCTTTAGCAGTTGTTGCAGCTGTTAAGAAATTTCATGAATATCTGTATGGCAGGTCATTCACCATTGTTACAGATCACAAACCTTTACTAGGCATTGTGGCAGGAGACAAACCTACACCTAATATCCTGTCACCAAGAATGCTGAGGTGGACTGAATTTCTTGCAGCCTATTCCTACAAACTGATTCACAGGCCTGGCAAGGACATTGACATGCTGATGCACTGAGTCTTGCCCACTACCTTGCCACAAGGAGGACTTTGAACTTGAAACTCACACCTTTTTCCTGGAGACCGTTGCTAAGCTTCCAGTCCATGCTGCTGAGATTGCCAAAGAAACTGCCAAAGATGCTGTGTTGGCACCTGTTATGGGCTGGATTAAGAAAGGTTGGCCTTTTCAAGATCTACCTCACCTTGCCCAACCTTTTAAAGTCCAGGCAAACTGAATTATCTGTATTAAGAGGATGTATTTTGTGGGGTAACAGGGTGGTTATTCCTGCAAACTGCAAAGGGAGATTTTGGAAATGTTACATGAGGGTCATCCTGGGATTGTAAGGATGAAGGTTTGGCCAGGAGTTATGTATGGTGGCCAGGTATTGACAAAATGGTTGAAAACTGGGTAGCCTCTTGTCCCAATTGCCAGGTAGTCAGACCTGCCCCACCTCACGCCCCCACACAGGAATGGGAATGTCCTAGGGGCCCATGGTCTAGAATCCACATTGATTTTGCAGGCCCTACAAGAGGGCACACTTTTCTAGTGATAGTAGATGCATACTCCAAATGGCTAGAGGTAATTCCCATGACATCCACTACTACTGAGGCTGTTATCAAGCAGCTCAGAAAATTGTTTGTAACCCATGGGTTACCAGATGTCCTTGTCTCTGACAATGGCCCTCAATTCACATGTAACATTTTTGAATCCTTTCTAGCTCAACAGGGCATCAGACATGCCCTCACTGCCCCTGGCACCCTTCGGCCCAACGGCCGGGGCTGAACGCATGTACGCTTTACAAGAGAAGCTTCAGCAGCTGGGTCCTGGGGACATCACTGAGAAGCTTGAAAAGCTTCTAGTGTTCAACACATCACTCCTAGCCCATCAACTAACTTGTCCCCAGCAGAGTTGTTGATGGGCAGGAAACTTAGGTCTTCCCTTGACCGCCTCATCCCACTTACGCACCAACGCACCACTGGATTCCACTTCCAAAGTTCGTTCTTTAATGTGGGAGATTCTGTCTATGCTAGGAACCTTATAGGTGACCCTTTGTGGATTCCTGCTGAAATAACATCACAGGCCCTCGTTCTTACAGGGTACAAACAGAGGATGGCCTCCTCTGGAGCAGGCACATTGACCAACTTAGATCCAGGTTCCCTCAGGAACATCACCCCTGTCCCTCTCTAGGTCCCTCACCTGATGTTTCTTCTAGGGGGAAGGAGGGGAACAGGAGGAAAATCAGCAAACAGGAATCAACCCCATGTGTAACAGCCATTGCGACAGGAACCATCCCGAACCCTGTCACAAAGCCAAGATCCATCCTTAGAAGTGGAAGATTGCACATCACTACCTGACTTGGGTGCTGACATTGGAATGGAGATGGGTTGGGAGGAGAGACCAGATTCTAACAGTCTAACAGGGTCTCCTTTCACAGGAAGTCCCAACAGGAAATGTCAGCAGACACATTTCCCCTCTCACTGGGTGAGAACGTTAAAGCTTCTGAACCACGAAGGTCTCAACGTACACGTAAGAGCCCCACCTATTTAAGGAATACATTAGATAGGTTGGGGTTTGGTATGGACTGAACCTAGTGGGGAGGGTGTTATGTATGTAGGTTTGAATGTTATGGTTTATTTGAACTGTTCTTGTAAAATGTCAAATGGTATTGGTTTAAATAGTGCGGGAAGAAACCCTGCACTCCCATTGGCTGGCAGCTACGGCTGCAGGCTATAAGAAGCAGCCGTAGCCAAGCCAGGATGGGTCCATTCGAGCTGTAGTCACTAATAAAGTTTTTGCTGGAACTCCTCGCGTCTGACTCTTCATGCAAACTTAACACTTTACCTCCCTGGGCCATGGGCATAATTTTTAAGTATTTTAATTTGGTTTTATTGGGCTTAAATTGTTTAATTCTTTTTAAATAATTA
>CM019149.1:84047570-84104526 GCA_009733165.1 Naja naja | reverse complement strand
TGCAACGAGTAGGAGTGGAGAACTCTTCTTGTGAAATGTTTCTGGACCTTTCTCAACTGTATTAATATCAGATATGTGATGTGGGTTCCAGACTGATGAGCTGTATTCCAGTATTGGTCTAGCAAATGTTTTGTATGCTCTAGTTAGTAGTGTGATATTACCAGAGAAAAAGCTACAGGATTAGGTTAACAACTCTTAATGCCTTTTTGGCTATGTAGTTACAGTGGGCTCTAGCACTTAGATCATTAGAGATGAGTATTCCAAGGTCCTTGACAGAGTTTGGATCATCAACAAGGTCTTGACTATTCAGCTTGTATTTTATTTTCTGATTTTTTTTTTTTGCCAAAATGTAAGACAGAGCATTTATCTGTTGAGATTTGAAGTTGCCATTTGTTTGACCATTCTGATACATAGTCAAGGTTTTTTGAAGGGTAGCAGTATTGTCTGTGGTGTTGAATAGCTTTATATCATCAGCGAAGAGAACGCAGTTGCTCTTAATATGATCACAGAGGTCATTTATGTAGAGTATGAAGAGAGTTGGTCCTAGAACGCTGCCTTGGGGGACACCACTGTTGACAGGTACAGAATTTGATAAGATGCTCCCAAATTTGACCATTTGTTATCTGTTTGACAGGAATGCTTCTATCCAGTTATACAGTTGTCCAGAGATACCATAAGATTTTAGTTTTAGTACCACTGTCATCGTGTTGTCATGTACCACTGTACCGCTTTACAGAAGTCTATGTAGATTGCGTCTATTGCTTTGCCCTAATCGAGTTGTGTAGTCCATATGTTTTTGCAGTGTAAGAGTTGCAGATTACAGGATAGTTTTTTTCTGAAACCATATTGTTTGTTAGAGAATAGGTTGTTTGTCTCTAAGTGGAGGATAATGGATTGGTCAATAATCGATTCCATGACTTTACGGGTGACTCAGCATAAAGAGATTGGTCTGTAATTTTCAACTAGACTGGGGTCTTCCTTTTTGAAGATGGGGATGACTGTGGCTGGTGACCATAGGTTTGACAAGGAGCTGGTCCTGAAAGATTTTTCAAAGATTATGCTTAGAGGTTCGGCTATGGCAGTGGATAGCTTTTTTAAGAAGTAGGCACATATTCCATCCGGTCCAGTAGGTAGAGATGGTTTTAGATTGCATAGTGCTTTTTCAACATTGTCTTCTGTAAAATCGATATGTATTAGATCATTGTAGTTGTCTGTGGTTCGACTAGGAAATACTGGGCATGATCCATTGCTGTTTATAAATACTGAGCCAAAGAATGTGTTAAAGAGGTTGGCTTTGATGGTGTCGTTGTTGGAGTCTTTACCATTAGGTCCTTTCATGGGTGGGATGGATCTTGAGTCTTTTAGTTTGTTGTTTACAAAATTGTAGAAAGCGCGGGTGGAATTGGTGCGTATAAGGTTTTCCTCTTGTTTAATGTGATAATTGGTGCATTCAGTCTTTATCTGGTGGCATAAATTTTTGTATCAGCTTTTGAAGTTGGCAGCATGACCAGATTTGTTTTTCCGCCAAAGTGATCTCTTTTTGGATTGAAGTTTCCTTATTGTTATGGGTAATCTGTTTTTATGGTTTTGGGAGTTGTTATTGGTATATATATATATAATTATATTATTATATATATTTTTCTTAGTAAGCAATGACTTCTAGGTTGCTGTTTTCCTATGAATCCCATTTTTACCTAGTGGTTTTTTGATGGTAACATGATGAACATTGATTTTAGTCTACAGGTCCCTGAGTGTTGTTCTGCGCTTCTTTGTGACTTTCTGGACCATTTTATGCTCTGTTCTTGTAATGATTTTGACAGGGCAGCCACTCTTGGTAAGATTCACTGTTGTCTCAAATCTTCAAGAGCATGGCCTGATGCGCACGACTAGCTTGCCACAACACAAGTATGGGTTTTTTTTTGACAAGGTCTCAAAGGCTGGAATGCACAACAGTTGTTTTCTATCCACCCTCAGTACACCAGGAAGGCAATTGTGCCTGTCTTTTACTGCTGTTTGTCAAAAGCAGTGGGTTTGTGTGTGTGTGTATGTGTGCGCGTGTCTGTGCATATGGTTTTAAATCTGTGTGTGCTCAAGCAGTGCTTTCTGGTTCACCTGCAGCACTTAATTTAATTGTAAGCAAGCATCATTTCTCCAATTGGCTACTAGGCACTTCCAGTCGCTTGCCCTTCCAAAGCCACTTTTCAGATGAGATTCCCCAGTGAATAGCAGAGCTTTTATTTACATTAAAAAAAACAAATTTACTGATGAAAGAGTGACAGGATGGGCCTGCCTTTTTATTTATGTTATTTTATTAAATTTGTATGCAGCCCATTCTCCCTCTGCAAAGTGACACTAGACAGCTTATACATCCTTTTTCAGCTCAAAAGAGGGGGGGGAGTAAAATGATTATATATTTTACTAGTTCAAGCTGGGTGCAGAAATGCAAGAAGAGGTTGAAATCCATATAGGAATTTCTTAAACCAGCTTCATATGCCATCTGATTATATGTGGAAAACAAGCAGTTTAAGACTGCAGGCAAAGTTGAATATTCTGTGGCCAGTGCGGCTCCAGAGCTTTAGAAATCATTTTGTAAATTTTCCAGACCAAGAAATACTGATTATTTTTAAAAGGTCTTCAAAACTATCTTCTGAGTCTCTAGAATCTCTGTAGTGAGCTTCAATATAGGGCAGAGCTGGACCAAACATGATTTTATTATCCTTAAACTAAATTGATTGCATTAGAGGGCTGATTATTTTTTTAATCAACATATTGTATGCAGAACTGCTTGTTTTATAGTATAACTGAAGAAGCTAACATTGTTATTAGTTCCTTTCGTGTACCAGTAGCACCTACATAAAGCTCTGATAACATTCAGTAGAAAAGATTTGTAAAAATTCATAAAATCTGAAAGGGGCAAATACTCGTTTTACCCAATTTCATTTTTCAGTACCTAAATTCCTCTGCACTGTTCTAACTACAGATTGGCTCCCAAGCCATTCTCAGGAGGGATTAACCAAACAGCATTATACAGGTGAAACTCGAAAAATTAGAATATCGTGCAAAAGTTCATTTATTTCCGTAATGCAACTTAAAAGGTGAAACTAATATATGAGATAGACTCATTACATACAAAACAAGATAGGTCAAGCCTTGATTTGTCATAATTGTGATGATTATGGCTTACAGCTCATGAAAACCCCAAATCCACAATCTCAGAAAATTAGAATATTGTGAAAAGGTGCAATATTCTAGGCTCAAAGTGTCCCATTCTAATCAGCTAATTAAGCCATAACACCTGCAAAGGGTTCCTGAGCCTTGAAATGGTCTCTCAGTCTGGTTCAGTAGGAATCACAATCATGGGAAAGACTGCTGACCTGACAGTTGTGCAGAAAACCATCATTGACACCCTCCATAAGGAGGGAAAGCCTCAAAAGGTAATTGCAAAAGAAGTTGGATGTTCCCAAAGTGTTGTATCAAAGCACATTAATAGAAAGTTATGCGGAAGGGAAAAAGGTGGAAGAAAAAGGTGCACAAGCAGCAGGGATGACCGCAGCCTGGAGAGGATTGTCAGGAAAAGGCCATTCAAAAGAGTTGGGAACTTTCACAAGGAGTGGACTGAGGCTGGAGTCAGTGCATCAAGAGCCACCACACACAGACAGATCCTGGACATGGGCTTCAAATGTCGTCAGAAGCGTCCTACCTGGGCTAAAGAACAACAGACCTGGTCTGTTGCTCAGTGGTCCAAAGTCCTCTTTTCTGATGAGAGCAACTTTTGCATCTCATTTGGAAACCAAGGACCCAGAGTCTGGAGGAAGAATGGAGAGGCACAGACTGCAAGATGCTTGAAGTCCAGTGTGAAGTTTCCACAGTCTGTGTTGATTTGGGGAGCCATGTCATCTGCTGGTGTTGGTCCACTGTGCTTCATTAAGTCCAGGGTCAATGCAGCCGTCTACCAGGAGATTTTGGAGCACTTTATGCTTCCTTCCGAGATGAGCTTTATGGGGATGCTGACCTCATTTTCCAGTAGGACTTGGCACCTGCCCACACTGCCAAAAGCACCAAAATCTGGTTCAATGACCGTGGGATTACTGTGCTTGATTGGCCAGCAAACTCACTGACCTGAACCCCATAGAGAATCTATGGGGCATTGCCAAGAGAAAGATGAGAGACATGAGACCAAACAATGCAGAATAGCTGAAGGCCGCTATTGAAGCATCCTGGTCTTCCATAACACCTCAGCAGTGCCACAGCCTGATAGCTTCCATGCCACGCCGCATTGAGGCAGTAATTGCTGCAAAAGGGGCCCAAACCAAGTACTGAGTACATATGCATGCTTATTCTTTTCAGAGGTCCGATATTGTTCTATGTACAATCCTTGTTTTATTGATTGCATGTAATATTCTAATTTTCTGAGATTGTGGATTTGGAGTTTTCATGAGCTGTAAGCCATAATCATCACAATTATGACAAATCACGGCTTGAACTATCTTGTTTTGCATGTAATGAGTCTATCTCATATATTAGTTTCACCTTTTAATTTGCATTACGGAAATAAATGAACGTTTGCACGATATTCTAATTTTTGAGTTTCACCTGTATTTTGGCAGAGCAGCCATTTATTCTTACTCCCAGAAGTCCTGTTTACTGTTCTACAATATATACTTTACTTCTTGAAAACCTCCATTTTGCTCTCAGCTGTGCTGCAAAAGTAGAAGCTTCAGATTTATTTCAGACCTCACTAAATCTATGCAGGGTCCTCCACAGATTTCAGGCTTGTAGAATCTAATTTGCTTTACTTGTTTTAGCAAACTTCAAGAACTTATCACCCAGTGTCTCTGCAAAAATAAACAAAACACCATAAAACTGGGTCCAGGATGTTTCTTCTGTAAAGCAGAGCAGAATGGCGCTCCTTGTCATTTTACACTAGAATCAACTCCTGGTGATTCTCAAACTGTCTTCCATTTCAAGAGCGTAATTTGACAGAGGGAAAATAATTTTGTTGCTCTAGTTCATGGGTGTCAAACTTGTGGCATCATGTTGCCCTCACGTGACATTTTGCGATGGTTTTTCCCTTTGCGGAGCTGGGGTAGGCGTGGCCCCGGCATGACACATCCACCCTGTGGGCCGCCAGTTTGACACCCTGCATTTAGTTAAACAAGGAATCAGATTTCCATGTCAATCAACATCCTGATCTCATTGAGGAATGTTGTTTGCCTACTGAAGACAATGCATTTCTTCTTGAAGCCATCAAGATATCACACGATAATGTAGGCAGGGGTGGGATACTACTGGTTTGGCCCGTTCTATGGAACTGGTAGCTGCAAAGAGCAGCTGACACTGAACTGGTTCGGTGTTTGGCCCATCCGCCTGCCCAGGCTCTAGGCTGTCCTTATTCCCTGCTTTCCCTCCTCAGCTGCTTTGCATGGCACAGCTGAGGTTGAAAAAGCAGGAAACAAGAGGATTTTCAAACACTGTTCACCTGCACACAGCGCTTGTCAGCTGTCTAGGTGGCACAGCTGATGATTTCTTGCAAACGCTGCACATACGCATGTTATGATTGTCCGCAGTTCGGAGAACTGGCGAATTGCTCCACTGGCTGGCCCTCCCTCCCCACCCACTCACTCCTTACCTGGCATGAGCCATCCAACTTGGCTGGTTTGGTAAGTTGCTATTTTTCCTTTTTTTCCCCCCTGACCATCAGCTGTTCTGCTCTGTTGGAGATTTAGATTAGCTAGAAAGTAGGAAATCCTTGATTTCTTGTTTTCTATCTAATCTAAAAGCAGAGCCAAACCTTCCTTAGGACTGAAGCTTTTCAGTGCAGACTCAGGTAGCCGATTGCAGATAGATAGATCTCTAAGTGAATCTGTGATTCTGTGAACAACTCAATCTACCTGCCTGCTTTGCCTGCTTTTGGGTAAAAGTTGCTCTTTTAATTAAAAAAAATCAATATTTACATACATGGTGTGTTGTGAGTTAATCTTGTGAGTTTGCTTGCTAGCAAATTTTATGAGTTTGCTTGCAAGCAAATTTTATGTGACAGACTCAGGTAGCCGATTACAGAAAGATAGATCTCTAAGTGAATCTGTAATTCTGTGAGCAACTCAAACTGCCTGCCTGCTTTGCCTGCTTTTGGGTAAAAGTTGCTCTTTTTAATAAAAAATCAATATTTAAATCAATATTTATAATATTTACATACAAGCCATACCCACCCAGTCACATGACCACCAAGTCACACCCACAAATTAGGCGATACCCACAGAATTGGTTGTTAAGAAATTTGAATCCCACCCCTGAATGTAGCTGAACATTTCAATCCACCATTATTCTTTGTGTCAATATTACAACTGGGGAAGGGGGAAGGTAATCCCTGTAATCCCTTCAAATTTGTAATAAACACTTGATATAGATGGAGAAAACTAGTAATACAGTAAGGTAGGTCCATTTATCTGTTCCTTTCCTGTATTCAATAGTTAATTGAAGGAGGTGGTGGTTAGGCCCCTCCTCAAGAAGCCTGCCCTGGACACGGCTATTTTGAACAACTTTTGTCCCGTCTCCAACCTTTGCTTTGTTGCGAAGGTTGTTGAGAGTATGGTTGCCCGACAGCTCCCGGTCTTCCTGGAGGAAGCTAATTATCTGGACCCGTATCAATCGGGTTTCAGGCTCGGGTACAGCATGGAGACAGCATTGGTCATGCTGGTGGATGATCTCTGGAGGGCTCGGGACAGAGGTTATTCCTCTGTCCTGGTCCTATTAGATCTCTCAGTGGCTTTTGATACCATCGACCATGGTATCTTACTGCAAGCCGAGGGGTGGGGGTGGGAGGCACTGTTTTATGGTGGTTCTCCTCCTACCTCTCGGGTTGCTTGCAGTCGGTGTTGGCGGGGGCGGAGTTTGACCCCGAGGCCCCTCCTGTGGGTGCCCCAGGGCTCGCTCTCTCTCCCTCCTGTTCAACATCTATATGAAACCGCTGGGTGAGATCATCTGTGGTTTTAGTTGAGGTATCATCAGTATGCTAATGATACCCAGCTTTTTTATCTCCACCCAAAACCAACCCAATGATGCCCTCGACATGATGTCCCAATGCCTGGAAGCGGTATGGATCTGGATGGGAGGAACAGGCTTTGACTCAACCCAGCCAAGACCGAGTGGCTGTGCGTCCGCATCTCGGTTATCCAGGATGTTCCTTCCTTAGCTATGGGGGAGAGATGTAACCCCGAGATAGGGTGCTCAACTTGGGCATTCTCCTGGATGCACGACTCAGTTTGGAGGATCAGGTGGGAGCCGTGGGCCAGGGGGGCATTTGCCAGGTTCACTGGTGTGCAGTGCGCCCCATCTGGACCGAGAGCCTTCGTGATGGTTAACTCATGCGCTCGTTACCGCCGTTGAGGTTACTGCAAGCTCTCTACAGGGGCTGCCCTTGAGACCACTCAGAGGCTTCAACTGGTTCAGAATGTGCCTGCATGGGTTGTGATGGGAGTATCCCAATACTCCCATATTACACCCCTCCTGCGTGAGCTGCATTGGCTGCCGGTTGCCTTCTGGGTGAGATTCAAGGTGCTGGTAATCACCTATAAAGCCCTACATGGCTTAGGGCCAGGGTATTTGTGGGAACATCTGCCAGCAATGACTGCCCAACGTCCCATGTGCTCCCACAGACAGAGCCTCCTTGGGGTGCTGTCAGCCAGACAGTGTTGGCTGGCACCCCCAGGGGCAGGGCCTTCTCTGTGGGAGCGTCCACCCTGTGGAATCAGTTGCTCCTGGAGCTTTGGGTGGCTCCTGACCTTCAATCCTTCCATTGTGACCTGAAAACATGGCTCTTCCAGCTTGCCAACCTGGACTGATGGGGCGGAAGAGGTTTTAGTGGTGGTTGTTACTTTTAATTAGTATATTGGGATGTTTGTTTAATATTTTTTTAAGGTTTGTACTGTATGTTTTTACTGTTGTGAGCTGTCCTGAGTCCTTCGGGAGATAGGGCGGCATAGAAATCCCAATATAAATGAATAAATAAATAAATAAATTTTACAAATAGTTGGTCTCAAAACAGGTGATTTAATGTGCCCAGAAGAATTAACCAAGTACATTTGGAGTATATGCAAGACAACCCAAGTTTTAGAATACATTGGCCTGAAGCATTTCAGGTTACAATGTAGATAGCATAGTCCAACTTTGAGAAGATTTTCATTAAATCAAGATGAGGAAAAATGTTACTGTATTTTCCCATAATATAGCACAGAAGAAAAATCACAAACAGCTGCGTTTTTATTTGTATGAGATGCAATATGAAGATAGGTAGAATTATGCAGGGCTGAAGCTCCCTAAATTTCAAAGAAGTCAATGTAGAGTTTCTTTGAGTTACATTTTCTTCACAAATAAAAGTACCAGTAACCTTATTCTTTTGTGAGAGAAGTTTAATTTTGCAGCCATCATAGAGGTGGAACTCAAAGGAATTTTGTTCCAACACAAATTTATTTTTATTTATTTTATTTATTTATTTTATTTGTCAATTGCTTACAAGATAATAGGTATAAGTATAATCATGAGTAAGAATACAGGAAATATGTACAAATAAATGAGGACAATAGGACAGGGATGGGAGGCACAATGGTGCACTTATGCACGTCCCTGAAATGATTCTTTTTTCCAATTTTTTTTAAAATTACATTTATATGCTGCCCTTCTCCAGAGACTCAGGGCGGCTTACAATTTTTGGGATGCAACCCAGTGTGCTCAGCAATAGCCTTCATTCCATTGTATATGCCTGCTTATTACTAAGCGGCATTTTTACAAGGTCAGCTAATTGCCCCCAACAATCTTGGGTCCTCAATTTACCTACCCCGAGAGGATGGAAGACTGAGTCAACCTTGAGCCTGGTGGGATTCGAGCCTACAGCAGTTGTAGGCAGCTGGAACTTAACTTATTTTTCTGTGATTAGATACCAGTACTGTCTAATGCTGTGCAGTATGATCACTGGTATTGGTATCATTGGTATTGGTATCATTGGTCTGATTTGAGGCACACCTACCACTTACTATGTCCCAAATGTGCTTTTTCAAGAGGCAACTGGAATTTCTGGATTTTCTTTGAAGACATTTTGCTTCTTGTTAAGTTTGCATGAAGAGAAAGACGCGGAGTGCTTCAAGCTCTTAGTTTATTAGTGACTACAGCTCAGAATGGACCCAATTTGCCTGGGCTGCGGCTGCTACTTATAGCCAGCAGCCGCAGTTGCCAGCCAATCAGAGTGCAGGGTTTTCCCGCACTTTTTAAACCAATCATTTCTTACATTTTACAAGAACAGTTCAAACTTGGTAGCTCAGGCTGTTAAATGCCTGCTCTTAAAACAGCTCTGTCTACAATTACTGTAGGCTCGAATCCCACCAGCTAAGGTTGACTCAGCCTTCCATCCTCTCGGGGTAGGTAAATTGAGGACCCAAAGATTGTTGGGGCAATTAGCTGACCTTGTAAAAATGCCGTAGTAATAAGCAGCATATACAATGAATGAAGGCTATTGCTGAGCACCCACTGGGTTGTATCCAGAAAATGTAAGCCAGCCCTGAGTCTTCGGAGAAGGGCGGCATATAAATGTAATTAAAAAAAATTTTAAAAAAAAAAAAAAAACTAAACCAATGACTTTAAACCTGCGTACATAACACCCCGCCCCACCAGGTTCAGTCATACTCAAACCCCCAGCCTATCTAATGTATTCTTTTAAATAGGTGGGGTCTTATGTGTACGTTGAGACCTTACGGGTTCAGATGTTTTAAGGTTCTCACCTTGTGAGGGAGGAAATGTGTCTGCTGACATTTCCTTACTAGGACTTGTAGTAATGGTAGAACTTGTTTGGTTACTACAACCTGGTCTCTCCTCCCAATCCATCTCCAACCCAATGTCAGCACCTAAATCATCCAACCTTTTTGAATCGTATCTAGCACAACAGGGTATCAGACATGCCCTGACAGCCCCTGGGCATCCTTGGCTAACGGCCAGGCTGAACGTATGGTACGATTTACCAAGGAAAAACTTCAGCAATTGGGTCCAGGGGATATCACTGAGAGAGTTGAAAAACTTCTCAGTGTTCAGCATATCACTCCCAACCCCTCAACTAATTTGTCCCCAGCAGAGTTGTTGATGGGTAGGAAACTCAGGTCTCCTCTTGACCGCCTTCATCCCACTTATGCACCCAACGCACCACTAGATTCCACTAGCAAAGTTCGCATGTTCACTGTGGGTGATTCTGTTTATGCTAAGAAACTTATGGGTGAACCTTTATGGATTCCTGCTGAGATAACCCAAATCACAGGCCCTCGATCTTACAGGGCACAAACAGAGGATGGTGTCCTCTGGAGCAGGCACATTGATCAGCTTAGATCCAGATTACCTCAGGAACATCGCAATTGTTCCTCTCTAGTTCCCATACCTAATACCTCTTCTAGGGGGGAAGGGGAGGATCATGAGTGTAATGAACAAGCAAGAATCAACCCCATGTGTAACAAGCTAACACAACAGGAACCATCCCAAAACCTGTCACAATATCAACAACCATTTTCACAAATGGAAGATTGCACATCATTACCTGATTTAGGTGCTGACATTGGGTTGGAGATGGATGGGAGGAGAGACCAGGTTGTAGTAACCAAACAGGTTCTACCATTACTACAAGTCCTAGTAAGGAAATATCAGCAGACACATTTCCTCCCTCACAAGGTGAGAACCTTAAAACATCTGAACCACGTAGGTCTCAACGTACACGTAAGAGCCCCACCTATTTAAAAGAATACATTAGATAGGCTGGGGTTTGAGTATGGACTGAACCTGGTGGGGAGGGGTGTTATGTACACAGGTTTAAAGTCATTGGTTTAGTTTGAACTGTTCTTGTAAAATGTAAGAAATGATTGGTTTAAAAAGTGCGGGAAAACCCTGCACTCTGATTGGCTGGCAACTGCGGCTGCTGGCTATAAGTAGCAGCCGCAGCCCAGCCAAAGTGGGTTTGTTCTGAGCTGTAGTCACTAATAAACAAAGAGCTTGAAGCACTCCGCGTCTGTCTCTTCATGCAAACTTAACAGTTTTGTGCAGGCCAAAATCAATACAGGGGGGATTTAGGCTTTCCCCTTTTTAAAAACTCCATACATAATGTTATGTATGTAGGTTTGAATGTTATTGGTTTAGTTTGAATTGTTCTTGTAAAATGTCAAATATGATTGGTTTAAAAAGTGTGGGAAAACCCTGCATTCTGATTGGCTGGCAACTACGGCTGCTGGCTATAAGTAGCAGCCGTAGCCCAGACAAATTGGGTCCATTCGAGCTGTAGTCACTAAATAAACTCTTCACTGAAGCTCTTCGCGTCTGACTCTTCATGCAAACTTAACACATAACATTAGTTTCATTGTAATAATCCTAGAAATGCCCAAATTTAAACTCCTTTCCATTTTTAAAACATATGTAGTAGTTCAGAAATTATAAGCATTCACTTCATGTGATTTACATTGCTACTTTTGTCTTGTTTAAAAATAACTATATATTACAATATGATACTTTCTGAAAAATTAAATGTCGGGCACAATGGATTCTTAATATTACTTTTCTCAGAAATATTCAGATCAGAGAATTTAAGTAAAGTGCTACAAAATGATTTTGTGACATGATGCATGCACTCCACACCAGGGGTGGGATTCAAATTTTGTAACAACTGGTTCAGTGGGCATGGCTAAGTGGGCATGGCTAGGTGGGCATGGTCATGTGACTGGGTGGGCATGGCTTTCCCCCTCCCCCCCATTTTTGGGCCTTCTGGGCCTCATGGAAGCCTCCTAGGGGGCGTTTTTGCTCCCAGAAGGCTTCCCTGGGGCTCAGGAAGGAAAAAAACAGAGCACCTCCTGTACTCCATTTTGGTGCCTTCTGGGCCTCAGGGAAGCCTCCTCGGGGGTGTTTTTGCTCCCAGGAAGCTTCCCTGGGGCCCAGGAAAAAAATGGAGGGGGGAGGGGTGCTGCTGCGCCTCCATTTTTTGCTTTCCTGGGTCTCAGGGAAGCCTCCTGGGTGAAGCAATAAGTAAGCGAGGGGATCCCGGTACAGCTGATCATAGGAAGAGCTGATCGTCGGGAGGGAAAAAAAAAGAAATATCTTAAGGAATGACTAGGCGGGGAAGAATGCAGTCAGTGATGTTGGGCATGTGCGCAATGTTGTGCATGTGCAATAAGGACTGACTGGGTGGGGAGGGGGGTGGGCAGAGAGGGGCAGGGCCAGCCAGGGCATGATTTGCCAGTTCTCCGAACTGCGCAGAATCATAACAACTGGTTCTATAGAACCAGTCCGAACCGATAGAATCCCACCCCTGCTTCACACACACACACACAAAACCTCACAATTGATTGAAAAATTTATATTTGAAGACCAAATGTAGCAGTAGTGGTGAGAGATTATTTTCACTAAATATGTGAATTTATATTTCTCAGATCCTTACTCCATACTATGCTTTATTTTGCAGTGCATTTCTTCATGAACACACTGGAGTTTTTGTCTTCTGCTTCATCATCTTTGTGAGACTGCCCTGAAGTCTCATCAGTTTTATGCATTACGGCATCAAGAGGTGGGAGACCTGGCTCCCTTTGTATCATTTGGAAAAGCTCTTCTAGTTTTTAATGTTCCATTCATCAGATTGTGGATTATACAACAGAGGTGGTAATCTTCGTTCCAGTTTCTACAAGCAGAATTGATCTATGGTGCTTTTTTTCTGTTAGCATAGTATTCCCATCTGATCCTCTGATCTTGCTCAGCGGAGATTCAGCTTTTGATTTCTATACATCTATATAATTTCTGCAAACTTGCTTCATTTCTAGGTTTCAAGTTTTAAATGAGTGCACCTGACTAATAAACATTACTCTATATGGTTACTTTATTAGCTTTGAATAGTTGTAAGATAAAATACAATGTTCTCTGCTTCCCCTCCCACCCCAGAATTTTGAGAAGCCAGTTTTACTTTGTTGTGCTGCTACAGAAGGTCATCTAGTGAAAACTTCAGATAAAGATTTGCATAGTGAGAATCCCAGGGTATTTAGCTTTGTCACATGAGTATACTTCAAACTATTGTTTGACTGCAACAGGGCTGCAACCATCCAAATATTTACTGCTCTCTGAAAGTATGAAAGATTTCCCAGAAGGCTGATTGCCTAGATCTGTATCATTCATATTCATGGTAACTGCAGTATGCTGTACATTGTGAAATAGTGAATGATTGAGGAATCTGCCTTTTCAGGAGATTATATGAAACAGCTGTTTCCTTCACTGCATTTTCGTTCACAATACAAAAAAAAGAAGCACTCTTTATTTATGTAGGGGTTCAAAATAATGTGCCAAAATATATCCACCAGACAATAGAACTCTCTTAGATATTTTTGCTCCAGAACTCTGTTATACTAAGTGAAAGATTAACTTAGAGAGCGGATAATTGGTTGTTTAACCAATCCGGGTTGTGATTTTCTGGGATGGGATGGTTTTTATGGGATAGTTTTTATAGGATAATTTTTATGGGTCGAATTTGTAATTGTAATGGGGCTTATTTAGTTTAATCTGCTTTTAAATTATTTATTATTGTTGTTGTTTTATTTGTAAGCCGCCCCGAGTCTTCGGAGATGGGGCGGCATATAAGTCCCATTAATAATAATAATAATAATAATAATAATAATAATAATAATAATAAGATGGCCTGCTTGGGCCTTCTCATCTGAAAACATGCTTGCTTCCAGGGACACAAATAACTCAACATAGTAGTTAGGACCTGTGACAATATTTGCATATCGTGGTAGGGGAACTCAATATAGCAATTTCCTCCATTTACCTGCGCCAATTTTAACAACATCCTTTTTTCTTCTGAAAGTTGCTCCTTAATTAAATGTACTGTTTGTCATTTATAATTTTGCAAAAAGAAATATCCATACTCATTAGGACTTTGTGAATTTCTGTAAATTTTGATTATTGAATGTTAGTAGAGTTCAAGTGGGTTCCATAAAGACAGAAAAAGAACTAATTGTTGTAAACTTAGTTCCATCATTTCTATTATAGACATATTGTTCAATCGTGTGTTGGTTAAAAAAACAACAAGTCTCAAGTTTAAGCAGCTCAATTAGGGCTGGTTCTGTGAGTATAAGTAATCAGGACTGATTTGGACCAGTTTTCCCTATGTGAATTTCATAAAAATCTCATTGCAATGAAGTTCTTACCATATCAGTTCTAGAACCCTGATAATATTTGTGTCAGAGATCACAATACATTTAGAAAAATCGGAAAGAGGCTAAATACCGATATACCGATACCGATATCGAGCGCCACCCGCCCCGTGCGGGCACATAGGCAAGGACTCCTCGGGGTCCCGTCGGCAAGTCAGTGTCGGCTGGCGGTCCCCCAGCGATGAGCCTATTCTGTAGCAGTCCCCGACTTATGGAATGAACTACCTCTGGACCTCCGTCTGGCCCCTGACCTCCGCACCTTCCGCCGCGATTTAAAGACCTGGTTGTTCGACCAAATTGGGCTATGATTACTGTTATGTATGTAGGTTTGAATGTTATTGGTTTATTTGAACTGTTCTTGTAAAATGTCAAATGGTATTGGTTTAAATAGTGCGGGAAGAAACCCTGCACTCCCATTCCCATTGGCAGCTAGCAGCTGCAGGCTATAAGAAGCAGCCGTAGCCGTTATGTATGTAGGTTTGAATGTTATTGGTTTATTTGAACTGTTCTTGTAAAATGTCAAATGGTATTGGTTTAAATAGTCGGGAAGAAACCCTGCACTCCCATTGGCAGCTAGCAGGCTATAAGCAGTAGCAAGCCAGGGCGGGTCCATTCGAGCTGTAGTCACTAATAAAGTTTTGCTGGAACTCCTGCGTCTGACTCTTCATGCAAACTTAACACTGGGCGAGGATGGGATTTCCCTGAAGAGAGAGCGCGTGACGAACAAGCAACTGGCAGATGACTGCGCTGAACACCCCCAGCACCGTTCGATCTGGCGGCGGAAGGCTGGGAATCGTGCGGATCGTTTCCACATGTTTCCTGGAGGGACGATCTCGCGGCATCCCGAGAGATGGAAGAGGGCGGTCTTTCTCACGCGCTCCGGCAGTCTTCAAAATGGCGAAGGCGTTGGCGGGAGCAGCAGAGCTGAAGGTAATGGAATGGCCCGATTTAGAAAAACTTTTGAGAGCCCATTCGCCCCACAAGTATCGTGCCTCATTAAGAGACACGAATTTTACGTCGGGATCAAGGGGATAGCGAGAATGTTAATGACTTCGTGGCAAGTTTAAGGGACATTGGGGGTGCTTGTGACTTTACCAACTTAGAAGAGGCCATGCGTGATCGTTTGTTTTAGGCCTTAAAGATAAGGTCTTACAAAGCAAACTATTAATGAAACCTAAGATCACGTTTAAAGAGGCCATTGAAGAAGCTGTTTCAGCGGAAGCCACCAAGTCCTCAGCGGCCATGAAAAAGATTAACAAGGCCTCAAGCCAGGCCTCAAGCCATTCTGATGGGGATAAATCCACATCTACTCATTGAACAAATAGACTCTGATTCTGATGGCAGTGAGGCAGAGGAGGGGATTTTAAACTCAGAATGGGAAGAAAAGAAAAGACTCTGGGAAGAACAGGCTTTTGAAACTGATTGGGGTCACATAGCCAGAGTCTGCAAATCATAGAACTCCACCAGCAATCCCTGATAGAGACTTTAAGAATTTGAAAAAATGGCAAGAATGAAACACCAAACAATCACTATTGGTCATTCTTCACCCTTAAAAAGCAGAAAAGTACATGTGAAGGTGTTTATTGAAGGAAGGCCTTGCCAAATGGAAGTGGACTCAGGCTCTTATTTATCTATGGTGTCATGGGACACTATCCACAGACTTTTCCCAAAATTCAGAAAAAGCATTTCCAGAAGCAAGCACTGACTCTCAAAGACTACCAAGGAACAAGATTCCAGTAGTTGGGCGAGAGATTTCAACGTGCAGTTTAAAGGCCACACCAAGCGTTTGCCCCTGACCATCGTGGACAAGGATCGCCCAAGTTTGCTGGGACTTGAGTGGTTCAAGCCACTTGGCATGAGGTGACTGGCATCCATCACGTGAGCAGTTCTGACTGGGAAGAGTCCTTGAAGTCTGAGTTTCCAGAGGTCTTCAGCGAAGGACTGGGCAAGTATATGGGGACCCCTATTGCTTTCAGCCTAGACCCCAAGGTGCCCCCAATTCGTTTAAAGCCCAGGAGGGTCCCATTTGCTTTAAAGGAAAAATTGATGCACAATTAGATAAACTCATTGCTCAAGGGGTTTTAGAGCCTACTGACCACTCCAGATGGGAAACACCCATAGTCACACCAGTCAAGCCTGATGGGTCAGTGAGAATCTGTGGTGACTACAAGGGGACACTTAACCATGCGCTGCAGCAGGCGCATATCCTGTACCAGTTGTGCATCATCTGCTCCATTCCCTTGGCAGGGGTACAGTATTTGCTAAACTGGATTTGGCTCAGGCATATCAACAATTAACAGTTGATGATGCCACTGCAGACACAAACAATTGTGACCCATAGAGGTGCCTTCAAATGTAAAGACTACAATTTGGAGTAAGCGTGGCACCTGGCATTTTCAGAGCCTTATGGAAAGAATGTTGCAAGGACTGCCAGGGGTAGTACCTTATTTTGATGATGTATTAATCTCTGCTGAAAATGACACTCAGCTTCAAGAAAGACTCAGAGAAGTCCTTACCAGATTCAGAAAAGCGGGTTTAAAAGTCAAGGAAGACAAATGTACACTCAAAACAGACAGAGTTGAGTTCCTGGGGTATATGATTGACAAGCATGGCATCCATCCTACTGATGCCAAGGTTAAAGCAATCAATGAAGCCCCTAAACCTCGATGCAAGGCAGATTTGCAGGCCTTCCTTGGCCTTATTAACTTTTACCACATGTTTCTGCCTAACAAAGCATCTATTGCTGAGCCCTTACATCGCCTACTTGATAAGAATGCTGTTTGGATCTGGGGGCGGAAGGAACAGTCAGCATTTAACAGTATTAAGAGACTAATCACGTCTGATGCTGTGTTGATACAATTCTCTGAGAATTTACCTGTTGTTCTGACTTGTGATGCATCCCCTTTTGGAGTGGGGGTTTTTTTGAGTCACAGGCTTCCCAATGGACGGGAAGCCCCAATTGCATTTTACTCTCACGCTGTCCAAAGCAGAGAGGAATTATAGCCAATTGGACAAGGAGGCTTTAGCAGTTGTTGCAGCTGTTAAGAAATTTCATGAATATCTGTATGGCAGGTCATTCACCATTGTTACAGATCACAAACCTTTACTAGGCATTGTGGCAGGAGACAAACCTACACCTAATATCCTGTCACCAAGAATGCTGAGGTGGACTGAATTTCTTGCAGCCTATTCCTACAAACTGATTCACAGGCCTGGCAAGGACATTGGACATGCTGATGCACTGAGTCTTGCCCACTACCTTGCCACAAGGAGGACTTTGAACTTGAAACTCACACCTTTTCCTGGAGACCGTTGCTAAGCTTCCAGTCCATGCTGCTGAGATTGCCAAAGAAACTGCCAAAGATGCTGTGTTGGCACCTGTTATGGGCTGGATTAAGAAAGGTTGGCCTTTTCAAGATCTACCTCACCTTGCCCAACCTTTTAAGTCCAGGCAAACTGAATTATCTGTATTAAGAGGATGTATTTTGTGGGGTAACAGGGTGGTTATTCCTGCAAAACTGCAAAGGGAGGTTTTGGAAATGTTACATGAGGGTCATCCTGGGATTGTAAGGATGAAAGGTTTGGCCAGGAGTTATGTATGGTGGCCAGGTATTGACAAAATGGTTGAAAACTGGGTAGCCTCTTGTCCCAATTGCCAGGTAGTCAGACCTGCCCCACCTGCCCCCACACAGGAATGGGAATGTCCTAGGGGCCCATGGTCTAGAATCCACATTGATTTTGCAGGCCCTACAAGAGGGCACACTTTTCTAGTGATAGTAGATGCATATTCCAAATGGCTAGAGGTAATTCCCATGACATCCACTACTACTGAGGCTGTCATCAAGCAGCTCAGAAAATTGTTTGTAACCCATGGGTTACCAGATGTCCTTGTCTCTGACAATGGCCCTCAATTCACATGTAACATTTTTGAATCCTTTCTAGCTCAACAGGGCATCAGACATGCCCTCACTGCCCCTGGGCACCCTTCGCCAACGGCGGGCTGAACGCATGGTGCGCTTTACCAAAGAGAAGCTTCAGCAGCTGGGTCCTGGGGACATCACTGAGAAGCTTGAAAGCTTCTTAGTGTTCAACACATCACTCCTAGCCCATCAACTAACTTGTCCCCAGCAGAGTTGTTGATGGGCAGAAACTTAGGTCTTCCCTTGACCGCCTTCATCCCACTTAGCACACCACGCATTCCACTTCCAAAGTTCGTTCTTTTAATGTGGGAGATTCTGTCTATGCTAGGAACCTTATAGGTGACCCTTTGTGGATTCCTGCTGAAATAACTCACATCACAGGCCCTCGTTCCTACAGGGTACAAACAGAGGATGGCCTCCTCTGGAGCAGGCACATTGACCAACTTAGATCCAGGTTCCCTCAGGAACATCAACCCTGTTCCTCTCTAGGTCCCTCACCTGATGTTCCATCTAGGGGGGAAGGAGGGGAACAGGAGGAAAATCAGCAAACAGGAATCAACCCCATGTGTAACAAGCCATTGCGACAGGAACCATCCCGAACCCTGTCACAAAGCCAAGATCCATCCTTAGAAGTGGAAGATTGCACATCACTACCTGACTTGGGTGCTGACATTGGAATGGAGATGGGTTGGGAGGAGAGACCAGATTCTAACAGTCTAACAGGGTCTCCTTTCACAGGAAGTCCCAACAGGGAAATGTCAGCAGACACATTTCCCTCTCACTGGGTGAGAACGTTAAAGCTTCTGAACCACGAAGGTCTCAACGTACACGTAAGAGCCCCACCTATTTAAAGGAATACATTAGATAGGTTGGGGTTTGGTATGGACTGAACCTAGTGGGAGGGGTGTTATGTATGTAGGTTTGAATGTTATTGGTTTATTTGAACTGTTCTTGTAAAATGTCAAATGGTATTGGTTTAAATAGTGCGGGAAGAAACCCTGCACTCCCATTGGCTGGCAGATACGGCTGCAGGCTATAAGAAGCAGCCGTAGCCAAGCCAGGATGGGTCCATTCGAGCTGTAGTCACTAATAAAGTTTTTGCTGGAACTCCTCGCGTCTGACTCTTCATGCAAACTTAACACTTACCTCACCTGGGCCATGGGATAATTTTAAGTATTTTAATTTGGTTTTATTGGGCTTAAATTGTTTAATTCTTTTTAAATAATTATTGTATTGTATGTTTTAATTGTGAGCTGCCCCGAGTCTTCGGAGATGGGGCGGCATATAAGTCCAATAAAGAGAAAGAGAAAGAGAAATACTTTCAGAAAACAGCATGCTGTCTTTCAAATTTTCTCTCTTAGTTTTTGCTAAAGGGAGGAGAAAAGCCCCGAAAGAGCAGGCAGTTGAAATACTATTTTTGTGGGTCAAAGCTGGCTCAATGTTTTCTCATGGATTTCAGAGACAATTATCAATTTCATCCCTCTGAAGCTATGTTTTAAACTCAGAATTCAGAAAGTGGCAGACTCGCCAGTCAGACCCACCTTTATTCCAGGCACAACCAAAATTTAAGCAGTGAAGATTAAACGAGAACTACATTCAGAAAGATTACAGTGCGGAAGAAATTTGGTCTTTCATAGAAAAATTCCTCTACAGTAGATCATATTCCTTGACTTAGCAAGTTGTAATCTTCTTGAGTTCATTGTTAAGAGATGTAGGATAGTCTGGTAACACAGAAGCGCAAAGCCTACTTCATTTACAGGATGGTAGATTGTCAGTGAAGGCTGCTTTGAGGTGGATGTCAGAAAATTAGAAAATCATAACCTTGGGAGAAAGGTTTCCAGGGATCCAAAGTCTTTCCTTTCCTTCTCAGAATGATCAGCTCAGAGCAAAAGAGCAGAGCTGGTATCATCCTGCTTCAGAGACCCATCTCTCCCTCAATTCAGAGGCCCCAAGTTATTTCCCCATCCTTCTTTCTTTTCAAAGGGGAAGATCTGACAGAAGCTGATCCCCTTCCCTCCCAGGATCTGTGAATTGCCTGTCAAGATGAGCTCTTTGGGCTCCCTCATGGTGGGAAAGGCATGCTTAATTCTCTCAGTCCTGCAGGATGTGAGGCAAGGAGTTAAGAAATTCATGAGAGGAAGTGAGTGTTTGGGTAGTGAGAGCAGATCTGCAGGTTGATGCTGGGCAAAGTAATTATGGTTTAAGCTGAGGAGATTGTGATAATGAGAACAGTAACATCTGGGTCAGTTCTATTTAGCTATTGTTGAACAAGTTTAGTAAAATAATTATTGAGACATATTTGATTGTTGGGGACAAGTAAATTGACCAATTTACTTTGTCTTTGTTCTAGACAAAGGCAGAGATATCACAAAACTGTCAATACAAGAGGAATACCACGTATTCATGCATTCTGAATACTCTGCATTTTTACATAGATATAATGTAAATATTAATATGTGTATATTAAACATTCCGAGTAAAAAAGACATTTCCTAAGTATGTAAAAAAATAAAATGTATGAAATCAAGGAAGGAAAGTGTTAAGTTTGCATGAAGAGTCAGACACGGAGTGCTTCAGTGAAGAGTTTATTAGTGACTACAGCTCATAACGGACCCGATTTGGCTGGGCTGCGGCTGCTACTTATAGCCAGCAGCCGCAGTTGCCAGCCAATGAGAGTGCAGGATTTTCCCGCACTTTTTAAACCAATCATTTCTGACATTTTACAAGAACAGTTCAAACTAAACCAATGACATTCAAACCTGCATACATAACAGAAAGGAAAACAATCTTACTAACTGAAGTTTTTAAAAATTAGCTTAACAGCTTGTATTATGAACTTCTAGGTATAAATGCCTCCTAAATATTTAAAACTGAATGAATCTGGGGACAAGGGTCTTGAACAGAACAACTTAAAAATTGAATCTTAGCAAAGTACACAGTAAATAAAACTTAACAAAATCCAGCATCTTGCATGTCCTATAATAGTCATGTGAGTAGGCCACAAGACTGTTCTAACAGTCAGAGAAACAATACAGAGAAACATTTAAGGACTTGGTTTTCTAGAAAGAAGGCAAATGCTAGTAAAGTACTATCTATGTATGCATGCATACATAATAAATATGTAAGCAAATAAGTAATATAAATAATAAAGTATTAAAGTACTCACTAGTGTTGTCTTGCTTTTTGTAATAGTAATGCTCTTGAGAACTGTAGATGGCCAAACATGACTGTGGTTAGCCTGAAGAAAGCAAGTGCTATGGTGGTTAAGAAGGATTATTTTCCTTTATAATCAGCTTCTCTTTGACCACTTACCACAGTGGTAAGAGAAATACCGCAAGTGGTAAACATTTCCACAGTCATCGTGAATCTCCAATTAACCACTTAGGATACAGCATTAGAGGTCAGCTTCACAGGAAGTATTCAGTCAATATTCTGTGTTTGTGTGATCAACCAGGGAAAACAAAAGACAAGCATTAGAGTTTTTAAAGCATTAGTCAATTTTTGATCTTAGATTTGTTTGATTTGCATTGCAATGTTTGATAGAAATATGTGTAGCTGTACTATTAAATTGAGGTTACATCAAGTCCTCCCTCTTTTGGATATTTTGGATTAACTTTTATCAAATGGGAGGTAAATTGAAACATTTTAAAACAAAATAATAATAATAAGTCCAATTTATACTCCAGTTGCCCTCTTGAAAACTTTGTAAGGTAGTATTTACTGCAATTCCCAAAGGTGCTTTTTTCAAGAGGCAACTGGACTTTCTGGTTTTTCTTTGAAGACATTATGCTTCTCATCCAAGAAGCTTCTTCAGCTCTGACTGGATGGTGGGGAATGGAAGGATTTATAGTCCAATTTATACTCCAGTTGCCCTCTTGAAAAAAGTACATGGTTTGGGACAGCCATGACCTGGATGACTGAGAATCTCCATAGATATTTACTGTAATTGTTTCTTCTATATTCTGTTGCTTTTGTTCACGGTTTTTTTTACATGCAAATTATTCTTTCATTTTTTTTCTTCCTCAAAAAAATTAACCAAACAATTCCAGCCACTCATGAATCAGATAATAAATGGATAATGTCATGAAGCTGGAAAACCAATCAGAGTTCATCTGTGACTGTGCTATTCTGATCAAATCAATCCAGCTACAATGGAAAGCATCTTATCAATAATTCATATTAGTTATCCCACCCAAAAGAAGAAACAATTCTTACTTCTACCAAACTTGCCGTACAATTTCTCTTATCCTTCATTTGTCCTTACTCTTCTTGACTACTTTTGCAATCATCTTTTTTTTGTACATCCTTTCTCATATTTCTGATAAGCAGAGCTCCACACACTGGATTCTGTTCCAAGCTATTTTCACATCTTCTTTCTTTACATCCACCTCCTGCTCACTCAGTTGGGAAACTAATGAATTTTTTTTAAAAAGATCCATACTTTCTCTTCCCGAGGCTGTTCTATTTTCACTTACACCTTGGACACTTTCTTCTTCTTTTTCAATTAACCAGTGTGGAACGGCTTGCCTTTAGAAGTTGTGAGTGCTTCATTATTGGAGGTTTTAAGAAGAGACTAGACAGTCACTTGTCTCAAACTGTATAGGTCTCTTACTTGAGCAGGGGGTTGAAGACCTCCATGGTCCTTTCTAGCTCTGCTCTGATTGGTTATTCATGTCCATATTATCTCCTACAACCCTGTGTTCTTATGACATTCTGGACCTCTTATTATCCTTTTCTAAAAGAGAAGGGGATCTTTCAAGTCAATGTTTGACTCCTAGACTAGTCCCTGTGTCAGGGTTCCAAATAATAAATCCATATCAAGCAAAACTCCAAGGCCAGCAGATTCCTCAAAGAATAGCTTTTTGGGAAATATTGTATTGGCACAGATCTAGTAGAAACCGACCCTTGAAGACTCCCGCAGTTTTCACCTAATTAAAAGTAAAAGTTTTTCTACTTTCTCAAAACAATCAGCCACATGGTCCAATCACAGTGCGGTCTGGCAACCGGGTAGCATCTCTCTGCCTTCCTCTAACCAGGTGTGAGAATGACCTTGGTTCCCAAGAGAAAATATTTTGTTTTGGCTACAGAATCCCTTCTATCTCAAATCCCCCCTCCCTATCCCTCAGCTCCAGTGTGGCAACAGTGAAGTGGTCAAAATGTCTTTGGTCAGATCAGCTTCAGGGTTTACACCCTGCAGTTTCCCAGACGAAATTTGGTTTGCCTTCTCCATGGGCTAAGAGAGAAGGGCTGCATATTTCCAGCACACTTTGGTCATGCCAAAAGTGGAACTAAAGCTCAGTTGGGCTTATGCTGTTTTATGTAAACTATGCAAGTTAGGATCACTAATCTAATCTTACAAGCCAGTATCCCACCAACTAGGAAGCATATGCAGCATATTGATATACAAGGAGGAAGCGCAACAATTCACATTCATAGTATCTGCTCTCCGCGTGAAATAACTAGCTTTATTGCAACTGCAGATTTCATGTCTAGTTCCTAAAGAACTGAAAAACTTGCCTTGTTGTATTTAGATTGAGTTTAATGTTTAAATAGAAACATACCACCAGCAAGATTGGTAAGGCAAATTTTAAATAGATTATATTTCAGTAACTCTGTTAAAAGATAACAGAACATTATATAGCCATTTCAAATAATGCTCCTAGTGGGCAATGTTCTTTTGCTGTTGGTTTTTATCATGGTTGCTCAAACATTTTGCTAACAACCTATTTGATGTATTTTTGAGACAAATGTTGAAGCAAAATGACTATACTTTTATTTTTCACTGAAAAGCATCAGTGACAGAAATATATGTGGCCTCATTATGTAAAAATGTGTGAAGATGTGCTTGAGATTTAATGTGACAGGCATTGGCATAATTATTCTACTGAGCTCTAATCCCATTCCCTCATCATCTTCATTATTATCACCTGCAAATTCCCAACAGACTACCCGTTAATTTATAAAAATCTGACAATTCTGACGCAAAGCAGACTAGACAGACATTATAACACTCTAGCCTTGGACTAGATAGGGATGCAAAAGGAATACGCCAGGGATTTCTTTTCAAGTGCAGTGGCAGGATCTCCTGAAACACAATCTGTCACAGCATGGACAGGCACATAATTCAAAGAGTCTGTCAACATACATCTTGAAATATTTATTGGCTCCAAAGTTGCACACAAAAATATGAATATTTGAGAAAGTTGGATTCAAAAACCTCACACATAAAGAAAACTAGCAAATGTGTTTTGTGGGATAATTATATATCGATGGCATATAACATATGTATATGAAGGTAAAAGTTTGTACATTTGGAAAATATGTGTAGAAAAGGAAAAATGATATGAGGCAATTGCTGCATTGCTTTTTATTAAAATCTCTGAAGAAATTTGAAAGAGTAAAGTTTGAATAAATGTTGTGTTGATATCTGAGGGTTTTTTTTGCCCAAACCATTCATGCCCTGCAAAATGAATCTGTTGTCATATGGGCAGGTAGACAGGGTTTGATAAATGAAGTATTTGAACAGCTCCTTTGCTATTCTGTAAATACCCTATTGTTTTTAATTGTTTTTGGACCATATGTAAAGAGAATTAACTTTTGGACTAGTCTAATTATATATAATTAAATTCATTCAATATAAACAATTAAATAATGCAATTACATTACATTCATTTCAAAAAACCAATGGAGGGCAAGAACTGCTTTAGGGAATGTGGAAATTACTGAGTAGAGAACAGCAGATAAAGGCACTTGAGAAATTGTGTAATGAAGCACTCTTGCCAATAAACTCTTTCTTCAAACTAGGGTCCTAAAAATTCTCCATTTCTTTTGCTTTTCCCAAGATACCATTGATGGTGGAAGGGTGAAGGATGGCTGTGATAGAAATTCTCATAAAGGTAAGTTGCTCCCAGAAAGACTTGCCTAGCACTTCCTCAGAGAACATTTTGGAATGAGGCAGATCTTTCTCTTCTCTCAGACATTGTTGTTGGATTTCTGCTGCTAGTTTCATTTGTACTGAACAGTGAAAATTTCTTGTTCTTTTACTTTAACACACTGATGGGAGATAATTTATTGTAGGCATTCTTTGAAAGAGAAAGGAGGTTTCCAGGCTATATTCCTGGATGCACTTAATTAATTACAAAGTGGCTAAAGGATGTTTATAAATGCCCAGTGTTACTCTGTAGAATAATCTCTCCAGTAAGCTGTACCTTCGCAGGCTTCGCAGGCTTCAATGAAGGACATTGCCATTGGACAATTTGATCCAGATGGACTCAAAGTTAGGGGAGACTTTCTGAATTCAAAATTAACTAAAATATAATCATTTCAAATGGATGTGTAGATTATAACTAGAACCAAGCTAAAGTTTGGGTATTTGTTTGTTTTATGAGCATTGGTTTTACACAGTTGGCATCCCAGATTTGTTTTTAAAATCTAGTGAAGGCTTTTGAAATAAAGATAAGATGTGTGAGGTATTCATGATGCTGTTTTTTTTAATCAGAGCTGGATGAACATTTCTTAATGTAAAAGAACACACAGTCCCAAGTCAGTATTTTCAAAATGGTTGCATCAGGTTTCAAAAGTTCATGAGATTGCAGCTGGGGAAGGACTTGGTGTACAGTATATTACTAGAAATGTTCTAAGGTCTATCCAACTGTTGCTTGTGACATTATGAAATCTATTTATGAGTTAACTGGAGAAAAATTATATTTCTCCTATGATCAAATATTCTGGTTTTGGGTGTGGAAAAATCTGATTGTTCCACAACAGAAGAACATCTTTAAGAGAAAGACATCTGGAATCTGTGCAACAAATTATTAACAACTGTGCATTTATTGTGCTATAAACCAATCATCCATCGAGGCTCTTGGGAATAGCTGCAGAGCAATCCAATCAGTCAGCCAGCCAGTCAATCAATCAATCAATCAAAATTCAGGCTTGTCGATGACAGATCCTTAGATATACACTCAGTTTTCCTTGTTTTGCCCATCTGGTGCTTGAATGCCAGCAATTGTGACATGAAGTAGATAGATGTGTCCATGTAAAGGAGTAATGGGGGCAGATAAGTTAGGCACTGTCAATGAAAATGATTGAAAAGAGGATTGCTGGGTAGAGAAAGAAAGGTGTTGGGGGAGGGAGGAAGACATTTCCCATCCCATCAAGAAGTGATGGGACATGCCTAAATAAACAGGACTGCTACAATTTGTCACACCCCATCAATACTGCCTACCCTGCCCTTGTCCACCCACATGATCCCCTTTCCATAGCTCTGGAGGATGGGCTGTGTGCATTTAGATGGCGTGGTGACACCTACAGCTCACAATGGGAGAGAAAGCTGAAGAAAAATTGACATCCTGGATAGTGATCCTCAAGGGGCTTTCTAGGCACAGCTTGACTGATGGGATATTAACAGTAGTGGCTCCACAGCCTATGCAGAGCTTGTCTTTGCAGCTGAAGGAAAAGAGGTAAGTGGGTGGAAAGGCAAAAGAAGCAGGATCTTTCAGACAAACGATCAAAGGCCAGGCAATCCCTGAGAGATGTAGGGAACGTGAGCTGGACTCCATGCATTTATAGCCAATTGCAGGGCAAGAGGGAGGAGGAGAGAGCTCCATCAAGACAAGAGAGAGAAAAAGGCCACATGTGGTCTGTTTGTCTCCATGATTAAGTCATATTCTTCAGGAAAAAAAACCCAGCAGTAATTCATTGGCACTGAGATTTACATTCATAATTTTGGGGTGAGTCCAGCAAGAGGTTTGGCTGCTGCAGTGACAGGAGCACATAATATGCAGTCCTTGGGGAAACATACCAATCCCCAGCTGCTAGTCCGAAGAAATGAGCAGGACTAACATGGTGGGTGGCAAAGCAACCAAGTCACAAACCCAACAACTCCCATAGCAGACCTCACATGGGACCCCTCCCTTAGCACATTTCTCCCTTTTCCCTTCTGCTATTTTTCATACATCACAGGGGGGAAAGCACTATTCTCAAAACGTTTCCCTGATTCAGTCTGAGAAAAATATTTTAAAAACCACATATTGCTGTTGGGACCTAAACTGACAGAATTTCCTAAGAAAGAAGTTCTGGAGCTCCTGAGTGAGGATGCACACATCCCTTGCCAAGTCTTGTCAAGGCCCAACACAAAGAATGTTCCCTTCTCACCCAGTTCAGAAACTGAGTTGTAGGAGGTGAGAAAGGCAAAGTTGGCACTGGTAGTAGTGGGAGAAAGGTGCTGTACAAACGCCTTGCTCCATCAAGAGCCAATCAAGTGTGGATGGCCTGAAGGAGCTTGTGAGTATAGAACAGAGGAATACTCTGCAACATTTTGGAAGATCCTTTGTTTATACCAAATATATGAATTTTCTACATAAACTTGGGAAGATCGTCTGTGCCTAGATCACATGGGACAAATTCTGCAATCAGCATTCTATTGTTTTTGACCCCCTGCGAACATCATAATGCAAGCTTTTTTTATTTTGATAAGTAAAGACAATATTTATATCTTTTGAGAAAGATTTCTCTGTTGACTCTGGCAAAGAAGGAGTTCTCCCATTTCTCTCAAAATCTAGCCTGTGAGTTTGGAGTGGGAGGGAATGTTCACCCTTGGCTGAGATCTTCGTTTCTTACCCACAAGATATTAACACTGCCTTTTCTCTGCCATGATGCAATTGTGTGCAAAGGCAACTGCACTTTAGCTCCTCATTTTCTTTACATATATTCTCCTGGCTAGATGGCTGAGTTGGTCAGGAAGAAGAAGAAAAAATTATGTTGCCCTTATTGCAAATAAAGTTTATTCTTTATTTGTTAGATTAATACCCTGTCATTCTTTTGGTAACTTAAGGCAGCATAAATAATGCTCCTTCTTTCCACTATGACCCTGGGAGGTAGGTTGCCCTGAGAGACTGAAGTCTCCCAGCGAGCTTCTGAGGCTGAAGGTAGTTGTGAGTTTGGGACTCTCTTGGTTAAGTCCAATCATCACTATACCACACTGAAACATTTGTGCTGAGGTTAGAATCAGCAATCTTCTATTTACAAGTCAATTTTATAAACTTTCTCTGCTATCATGGAATTCCCCACTATTTCCCAATATAGCTCTGACCATTGAGTCTGCTATCATCACTAGGAGGTGTCTCAACAGGTTGTATTGTAGGGCAGGACTGTGTACTTCTGTCATCTTGGCAACTGAGACTTGTGTGACATGCTAATGGCCACACTTCAAAAGTGGGTGTAACTCCCACAAACATCAAAGCAGAAGTTAAAAGATTCTGAAGTTCCACAAATGAAAATTCAAAGAAAAACTGAGAGAAACCAAAACAGATGTATACATCCATTCCTAGTGCGGAATAATGTTTGTGTGGAGTTTAATAGGCCATTCTGTTTTTCTTTTCTTTAATTCGCTCTGGGGATTTCTTCCTGCCATTTTGCTTTCATGTTGTAAATCAAATCAAAAGAAGTGGGAGCTTCCATGCTTGCAAACTTAATAAGAGGAAGTATAATTTTTCTAGTCTAATTATTGATACCATTCATTCGTAAAACCACAGTCGTAGATTGTGTAGTTTTGACTTCCTGGCTTGAATTTTTCTTTATTCCAGTGGAATGTGCTCTGAGTAGGAATCTGTATGTGATGGTATTTCTTGGGTAGACTATCCTCAACTGTATTAAAATTAAGTTATTAATTGAGCAGATGTCAATACTCTTCACACTGCACTGGACTGCACCGGGTTGCTGAAGGTGAAAGGGCAGCCTCTGTTTACATCTGATGAAGGACCCCATAGCCCAGTAAGCACATCGTCTTGAATGAATGTGGACTGGGGAGGTTGAGTTTATTCAGCGATGAGCAATTAACACAGGAGACTTCCCTGCCAACTCCAGCACTTCTGCCTTTCATCAGCCAAAGAAGGCTTAACTTGAATGGATGTTTTCATGCACTGAGTCAGAGCATAGAGAGGCCTTTGAGCCTTGAGGGCTTCTCTCTCCACTTCACAAACAGATGTGGAGAATGAATGACAAATATGCATCAGCAGGAACTTATTCATTTCTGAGTTGATGAATAATTCCAAATGTCATTGGGACGATAATGTTATTCATCTGTGGCCAAAGTGTAGAGGATGATGGACAGGTGCCTAAAATATCTGCCAGGTTTGGAAAAGGATACAGGATACACTCCCTGTATCTACAGCCCCCCTTTTTGCCTTATCTAGTGGCCCTTGACTCCATATGCCAGTGGCCCCCTACCTTTTGGGGACCAGGGACTGGTTCTATGGAGAGAGATTTTCTCATGGACTGGAGGGGGCATGGTTTCATGTGCTGCCTGCATCCCACGGATGGGGCTTCACTTGGGTTGTCTGGTTTCTGGCATGCCACAGCCTGGTGCCATTGGCAACTTGAATCCATATCCCCTCCTCAATACAGAATGCCAGAACTGATAGGTATGGCCATTTCACCCAAGCACTAGGGAGGGCATTTGTTTGTTTATTTCTTTATTATCTCCACTCAGCCTGGAGTCCGGCTGAGGTAGATTTGTCCAGAAGCTGCTGATTTTGCTATACTAGCACTAAACTAAAGAACATTTTCCAGGCTGTTGGGAAGAGCGCCAGAACACTGCGCTGGGGATGTGGAATTGTCAAAGCATATTCCCACATTAATAATTGTAGATGAACAGTATTGGCTGCAATGCCAGACAAGCAAGAAATATATTGGCCACTCTGCTTAAGAGTCATAACTTTTTCTTTCTTACTGGCTTGGTGGACTCCTTATTATTCCTCTGGTTGTGAGGAATTTGGTTTTGAGTTTACACCATTGCTTCACTTAATCAGTTGCCGCTCCCCATTGTGGTTGCTAAATGAGGATTATATCTGCATATTTTATTCCCTCTTTATGGGTGCCTTTTCCAGATTATTTTATTGATTATCAAGTGTGTATACTGAGTTAACAGACTTTTGCAAGTTAGCAAGTTTTTCTATGATAGTATACCAAAAAGAGACAAGATAAGCAGCATGCATAATTTTTTTTAACTCTCTCCCATCCCAGTGAAGTAGCAAAACTCACAAAATCCACTAGATGATAGCAAAGAGATGCAGAAAATGTAGCTCTTGCTGCTATCTAATGATTGTCTGGCATTTTAAAGCTAGTTTGGGAGATAGGGGCTACAGATTTTGGCTATGGTTCACTTAGATTTGATTTGCAGCCAAACTCAGTCATACTTATATTGCAGGTTCCCTCTTTTTGAAACTGATTGCTGGAAACGTAGACAGACTTATTCATTCAAATGTTAATCACAGACATCTGTGCAACTAAAGGAAATACTGTTGGTCAGTTCATGTCAATACTCATTTTTAAAACCAATATCACTCTCCGGTAATATGTTTCTCTGTGTTGTGACAAGCACTAAAAAGTGAGGAAGATTTAATACCTGAATTAGATCCATGCCGGGCAACAATCAGCAGGACATCCTGATTGGATTAGGCAGCACAATGTAGTTTCATCCCCAGTTACAATCATTGTCAAAGGACCCACTTGTGAGGGCGTCCCAGTGCAGGATTGGAAATCACCATTTGTGGCCCTGGATTGCTGGATGAGGAGCTGCTGGAGCTGCCAAGCAACATAGAGAGATGTCCTCACTGCTGTGATGAAGCATAGAGTAGCCAGTTCCTGTCAGGCTTCAGCGATCTTACTGACTCGTCATCTGGTGTGAAGCCTGACACAGTATCTTAGGTGGGGAGAGAGTCCGAAGATCCTGCTGTTTCCAATATGCTGGCTTGAACGAGGAAAGAAGTTTCACTCCTGCAGTTCCCATATCGACTCGAAGCATCTCTATCTTATCGGCAGGGAACTGCTTGGGGAGGGTTTTACTGCCACCTACCCTTCCCGGATGACGGAGGCTCACTGGGAGAAAAATGGGGGGGTTGTACTTTACCAAGACAGAACATTTGCTTTAATGGCGGATTTGAGAAGGGTGTGTGTAGCTCGGGGGAGGGAAGTAACTTGCCGATAGTGATCTATTAGTTGCGTTTAGTATTGCGGGGTGGAGGTGGTTAGGATTAATGGGTGGGCGGATGTTAGTTAGCTGCACGGGATGGGACTGATAATAAAACGCACTGAGAGGCAGATGCTTTCAGCGTTGGCTTTGATTGGAATAACCATTGTTGCCATGTTGGGAGGAAATGAATCAAAATAAACGAATCTACCCACAAAGGACTGTGAGTAAAATAGTTTATTGCCAAAGTTTCTATGAAACCAAATGGAGTCTGATAGAAAGCCAGCACTCTACCTTTATTTACATTTCACAAGGACAGTTTCCTTTGCAAACCATGGCAGAAGGCACTGATCTGGAGTGGCTGGTGGAGGAAGGCACCGAGGTGGCTGAAGATACTGGTGGGAATGGCCAAGAAGGACAGACTGAGGGAGCAGCTAGGGAGGAGGTGCCATTGACAGTACTGCCATTGACTGTACAACTGGTAGTTAAACCCAAAACAACTAAGGGTCAAAAAGAAGTGTGGTTGAATGACCCCAGCCATGGCTACAAAGGGGAAAAAGGGAAAGAAGATAAGAAAAAGCATCTGGTAGATTGGAAAGGTAAACATTGGCCTGGGTCTGATGAAAGCCATTGGGCAGTTCCAGGAAGTGACACATTAGAAATGTTAAGGATGCAACTTGGGGAGGTGACTTTAAAAGAGTCAAAGGAAAGAAAGACTCTTTATATACCTCTAGTCCCTTAGGGTTCCCAGAGTCTGAGGTTGGGAGAGGTTTAGACCGATCGGATTTATGTTCTAGGAGAATGGAGGATAGAGGTATGGAGGAGGATAGATATTCAGTGAGACATTGCTTATCAGACCCATGTGACATGGAGTATGTAGGCCATTGGGGAGGTCAAGCATCAGGGAGGTGGGGCCCCCCTCCTCTAGTAGCCATGTTTGATGGGACTGCAAATAAAGTGGCTGTTTTCTTAGGTCAAGTCTTAAACCATTTTGAATTATACTCCCATTGTTATCACTCAAATTGGTCCATGGTAGTGGCTGTTACTGGGGTATTAGTGGGAGAAGCTTACAAATGGGCAGCTGATTTGTATTGCAATAGAGTGGAGGAATTAGGGGATATAGGGTGATTCTTAGCTGCATTAAGAACCCAGTTTGAAGATACATCAGCAGAAAAGAAAGCAGAAGATTTGTTGGCTGTGAATCAAAAAGGGAGAACAGCTCAAGACTATGTAAATGATTTCTGACGATTGGCTGGAAAAATTCCTTTATTATTGGAGAGTTTATTGATTCATATATTTAAAGAAGGACTGGACCCTAAGCTACATCAGGCTTGCCTATATAGGGGTTTGTATACTACATTAACTGATCGGTATCATGTGGCAATAGAATTAGATGATGGTTTACGTCAGTTGCAACCGAGGTTGGAAGACTTTGGGCAACCACGGAAGGTTGTAGGATTGAGTCTAAAACTGCAACCCAGAATGATCCCGATGCAAAATATTAGAAGACCATTCAAATGTTTTTGCTGTGATAGGCCAGGGCATTGAGCCATGGACTGTCCAATTCCACCCGTGACAGTGGCAAAAGATCCTCGAATGGGTTCAGAATTAGGTAGGACTAAACCAGGTAGACAAGATTGGATTGATCAAGACAAAGCAAGAGGAGTAAGGGTTCCTTTGCCAGATGTCCCAATAGAAGGTGAAAGATCCACTATGCCATCTACTACTACTTTGGAAGAAGGTGAACTGGAGAATGAAATGCCAGATGACCCAATGGTAAGTAAGCCCATTCATCCTTTTATTTTACCCATTTATTTATGGAATAAACAGCATGATCAGGGAATCAAGGTGGGGGCGTTGATAGATTTGGGATGAACAAGGTGTTTAATAACTCAAGTGATGGTTGATAAATTAAATTTAAGAGTTATGAAATTAAGTGTTCCTATTAAATTTGAACAGGTGGATGGGTCTATATTGGGTGGAGCTCCAGCAATGCACAGAACAGAATATATCAAAATGGTGATGGGACAACACTGGGAGTGGATTTCTTTTGTTGTGGTTCCTCACATGAGTGAAGCATTAATTTTAGGGCTAGCTTGGCTTAATAAATGGGAGCCAACTATACACTGGGAAGGGGGTTATTGTAAATTACGTCTAGCTGTGGGTCCTACTCCACCAAGCTATGATGAATCACATCGAACATCTAATAATACAAAGCAAGTGGGCGAATGAGCAGCTCCCGAAAGGACATATCCGATCAAGTATGAAGACTTGGCAGATGTATTTAAGAAAGATGGTACTGATTGTTTACCACCCCATCGACCTACGGATTGTGTCATAGAATTGATTCCAGAAGTGCCATTACGTAAACCACGAATGCATTCAATGACCCAAAAGGAATTAGACGAAATGAGAAAATACATCAACAAAAATTTAAAAAGAGGATTTATTTTGCCAGGAAGATCTCTTATGGCAGCGCCAGTGTTATTTCGAGAGAAAAAAGATGGTGGGTTGCGTTTGTATGTAGACTATCGAGGGTTAAACGCCATATGTGTAGAACCATTGTACCCATTACCATTAATGAAGGACTTGCTAGCTACACTAGCCAAAAGATGTATATTTACAAAACTGGACTTATGAGAGGCCTATTATAGAGTAAGAATTCGAGAGGGAGATGAATGGAAGATGATGTTTAATTGCCCTCTTGGTAGTTACTACTATAATGTTACGCCTTTTGGGTTGCAAGGAGCTCCCGCGGTATTCATGCAACTGATAAATGAAGTGTTACATGAACATTTGTATAGAGGAGTTCTGGTTTATTTAGATGATATTTTGCTTTATTCTACTTCCGAACAAGAACACATTAAATTAGTCAGACAGGTACTCAAGAAACTATTGGATGCCCAACTTTATGTTAAATTATCAAAATGTGAATTTCACACTAAACAACTAGATTATTTAGGTTATTGCATTTCTGAATGGGGGGTGGAAATGGATCCCACAAAAGTAGATGCGGTGTTAAAATGGCACACCCCAAAAACCAGGAAACGACTGCAGAGTTTCTTGGGGTTTGCAAATTTTTATAGACAATTTATTCCATGTTTTGCTGATGTTGCTAAGCCATTAACAGATTTATTATGAACCAAATCTATTGGTGTTGAAACCCCAAAACCAAACACTGTGTTGGAATGGACTGATCAATGTCAAATGGCATTCAATAACCTAAAAACCCTGTTTGCACAAGAACCAGTATTGAAACACCCAGATGTAACTTTACAATTTATTATTCAAGTGGATGCCAGTGATGTAGCAGTGGGAGCTGTATCGCTGCAAAGAAATAAGGAGAGTAATTTACAACCGTGTGCATGTACATTTCGGAAGTTTAGTCCAGCTGAACGCAATTGGGCAATTTGGGAGAAGGAAGCTTTTGCCATTTGCTGGTCATTACTTACCTGGAGACATCTGTTGGAAGGAAGTTCGCAACTGTTTGAGGTATGGACTGACCATAAGAACTTGGAAGCCCTTCAAAATCCACATTGGTTATCACCAAAGCAAGTTCGCTGGGCGATATTTTTAAAAGATTTAACTTTTTTTTTTTTAATTACATTTATATGCCGCTCTTCTCCGAAGACTCAGGGCTTACAATTTTGGAGCACAACCCAATGCGCTCAGCAATAGCCTTCATTCCATTGTATATGCCTGCTTATTACTAAGCGGCATTTTTACAAGGTCAGCTAATTGCCCCCAACAATCTTGGGTCCTCAATTTACCTAGCCCGAGAGGATGGAAGGCTGAGTCAACCTTGAGCCTGGTGGGATTCAAGCCTACAGTAATTGTAGACAGCTGGATCTTAAGAGCAGGCATTTAACAGCTTGAGCCACCAAGGACTCTTCACATTAAAATATGTGCCATCAGGGAAAAACTTTATGGCAGATGCTTTATCAAGACTTCCTCAGTATAATAGTGTGCACAAGAATATAATCCAACCACTCATACCAGCTATTAATAGAATAGAATTGTTACGAACTACAATACTTACAACAGACTTACCTACAATACTAGCAAATGATCAGTGGTTAACAAGCAACAAAAACCAAATAGAAATGAAAAATGGCATTGCCTGGTAGGGAACTAAAATATACGTACCAAATATTTTAAAATTGGTAGTGTTGAAAAAATGTCATGATGTTAAACAAGCAGGACATTATGGGTTCCTAAAAACTCTACATTTAGCAAAATGACAATTTTGGTGGCCAGGTATGAGAGCAAATATAGGGGAGTATGTGAAATCCTGTCCTATATGTGTAATAAATAAAACTAAAATCAGAAAGCCGGCAGGTTTATTACAAACAGTATCTGAACCAACAAAACCCTGGCAAGACATTGGAATGGACTTCATAGTTGAATTACCAGATAACCATGGATACATGGATATGGACTGTTATGACCTGTTCTCCAAACAGGCACATTTTGTCCCATGTAAAGGAATACCATCAGCTAAAAAGCTGGCGGACCTGTTTATACAACATATATATCGGTTACATGGAGTACCTCGAAAAATAATTTCTGATAAGAGAGTCCAGTTCACATCAAAATTCTGGCAAGAATTTATACATATGATTGGTTCTACCCAAGGGTTGAGTACAGCATATCACCCCGCTACCAATGGAGCAGCTGAAAGAGCTAATGCTGCCATTGAACAGTACCTCCGTTGTTACATTAATTATCAACAAAGTAATTGGGTAGAGCTAATACCCTACGCTGAGATAGTGTATAACAATATGGTACATAGCAGTACTGGTTATTCCCCATTCCAGATAGTTAGTGGTATGGATAGTTAGTGGTATGGAATTTGTACCGAATGGCCTCATATGAGACAAGAACACAAACCAAAAACTACCACTACGTGGGCAGATAATGTAAGTAAACAATGGCATTCAGTTCAAATCACATTGAAAAAAGCACAAGAGTCATATAAAACCCAAGATGATAAAACAAGGTCCGCACAGACACAATATAATGTTGGAGACTGGGTATATCTATCAACCAAATATCTTCACCTAGGTCTCGCTAGTAAAAAACTAGGTCCAAAATACATTGGACCATTTCAAATTATACGAGTGATAAATCCTGTTACTGTTGGTCTTCAACTTCCTTCCCGGTTTAAAAAGGTCCATCCCATATTTCACATCAGCCTCCTGAAACCTGCGCATATGACATGGCAAGAGCCCAGATTACATAGCCCAGGACCGGTCCATGATGACCATTACAAGATGGATGAAATACTCGATTCACGTCATAGGCGTGGAGTATTACAATATCTAGTACGATGGACAGATTACCCGATAGCAGATGCATCATGGCTCCTGCATACTGATATTTCTGCATCTCAGTTACACCGACAGTTCCACATGAAATATCCCACGAAAGTGGGTGGGAGGGATGAAATCAGATGTGTACAAAATACTAATCACAATCTCTCTCTTGCAGAAGGAAAACTGGTAGAGGGGACCGCATGTCGGGCTTCAGCGATCTTACTAACTCATCATCTGGTGTGAAGCCCGACACAGTATCTTAGGTGTGGAGAGAGTCTGAAGATCCTGCCATTTCCAATATGCTGGATTGAATGAGGAAAGAAGTTTCACTCCTGCAGTTCCCATATCAACTCGAAGTGTCTCTACCTTATCAGCAGGGAACTGCTTGGGGGAGGGTTTTACTGCCACCTACCCTTCCCGGCTGATGGAGGCTCACTGGAATAAAAAGGGGGGGTTCGTACTTTACCAAGACAGAACATTTGCTTTAATGGCGGATTTGAGACAGGTGTGTGTAGCTCGGAGGAGGGAAGTAAGTTGCCGATAGTGATCTATTAGTTGTGTTTAGTATTGTGGGGTGGAGGCGGTTAGGTTTAATGGGTGGGTGGATGTTAGTTAGCTGCATGAGGTGGGACTGCATAATAAAACGTGCTGAGAGGCAGATGCTTTCAGCGCTGGCTTTGATTGGAATAACCATTGTTGCTGTGTTGGGAGGAAACGAGTCAAAATAAACAAATCTACCCACAAAGGACTGTGAGTAAAATAGTTTATTGCCAAAGTTTCTATGAAACCGAACGGAGTCTGACAGTTCCCTTTCATGTGCCAGAGAACCTGACTTTATCAAAACTGCAGATAAAAGTAGACACAAGTAGCATTTTTCACATGTAATATGAGCTTTTAAAAAGCTAAGCGACAGTTGCCCAGTATGAGAGGGTAGAGGCTGATAGTTAGCGGAGTGCAATGGATGATGATGGAAACGTGAGCCTCTCAGCAGTCTCGAAAGGGTGGGGGGTGGGGAATGTGCACTTTCAAAGCAAAGAGGCACTCCAGAAAGGCAAATCTGATGTGGAAAGGATTAAACTCTCTTCCATGCTTGCTGCCTCATTCTCCTTCCAGGATTTTAAAAGATTCATATTAAATAAAAGGCTCATTTGGTGTCAATAGCCTTGAGCCTATATCATGGAAATTATGTGTAAAATTATGGCATGTGATTGTTCTTTTCTCTTCCTTACAGAGGAGGTGCTGTAGCCAATTTGGGTTTGTTTTCATTTGATAGGACTACATCATACCTCAACAGTCAAAGAAGTGTGAAGACAAAACCTCAGATAGTGAGCCATATCCCTTCCTGGGCCCCTATATCAGATTCCCATAGCTTCTTGCTCCAAGCCATGCCAGTCTAAGCAGGAAGAGGACATGCAGAAAGAACAGATTGAAGGAATGCTCTGTACATTGATGTAAATGAAAGGACCTGCCTTGGCTATAGGAGGAGAATGAGGCAACCAAAATCCTGTGGCTTGAGTGGGTACTCCAGAGGAACCCCATTATTTTTAATTTAAACTGTTTTAAAGAAAGGGACAAAAAAAGAATAGAGGGAGAGGGAGACAACCAAAAAAGAGAAACACCCACTTACCCTCTCACTCACATATATTGTATGCATACCTACACACACACACACACACACATACACATATATCAATCATGGTTGAACTAGTTCCCACAGTTTGTAAAATATAGTTTAGAAGCCAAATATAGAAGGCAAGGCTGCTATTAAAGTCACTAGTGGAGACTTTTTACATATATAAAAAGAGAGAAATGGCAACCTTTATTCTCTGGAAAGAGGAGTTAAGTTCCATAGCCAAAGACTAGATGGATCTTAGGTTTGGAGAACCCTTTGCTTTTTCATTGGCACTTGTCCTGTATTTACAACAAGTCCACAAGGCAGACCCTGAATTGCACAAAACCATGCTCGCACCAGGAGTTGGTTTCCATGGCCAGAACTGGAGCTCTTATACACACAAATCTGTTTCTGCTTTCCCTACTGTGTTCTTGATTTTAGTAGTTTGTATAATTGTTAAAGTGCTCAGAGTTATAAAACATGGTTCATTTGTCCCAGCTCATTGGGAGCTCTTCCAAGGATTTATCTTCTGCTGCTCCTGCCTTAGTCTTTGTAAACACCCAAGAGCTATTGTTAAGGAACATTTACTCTATGTAGCATTAATTGCTCCAGGCCTTCTTTGAGCATTACTTGATTCTGTTTGTTGCCAAACACTGATTCCAGGTTGGAGGTTGAAGCTGTTTCCTATCATTGATTTCTTTAATCTCCTGTTTTTTAAGCAACTAGCCTATAGGCAGGAAGGCAGATTCTCTGCGGAGCAATTTACATGATCTTTTTCGATTTCCAATTTGTAAGATTAGCCAGTGTAGTAAGGCAGATGTTTCTTTGCCAGGCTAATTCAAGGGCAACAAGAATGCAGATCAATTCCAGATGGTAATGGAGCCAAACATATAGTCCTGCTGTTCACATTACTTATCTCTTTAAATATTTGCTTTCATTATTGCAGCTAAGAAGCCAGAGAAAGTATCTTTTTCTGTGTGTTTACGAATATATGCACGTGCATATATTCACACACATGTATACATACAGACATATAATACATAAGGCATGCTTTTTAAAAAGAAAAATTGTAGCATATCTTCCTTCTTAATGTTCCCCTTTATTTCATTCTAAAAAACAGATAGGTAACAGATATGCAAGCCGCATACCTCTGAGTTTGTTAAAGTGCTTAGAGTGGTGGATACTCTATCTATGGAGGTTCTCAAGAAAAGACTGGATATTAATTTGCCTGGGATGGTATAAGGACTCCTGCCTTGGTCAGTGGTTGGACTAGAAGACCCCCAAAGTCCCTTCCAGCCATAGGATTCTATAATTATAACAGTACTTCACTAAACATTTTATAAAGTTGTGGAATTGTGGCCCTTTAGGCCATTTGTTGTCCTTCACATTATAAAGTACTTGTGGGTCTCCAGGGGTGGGATTCTACCAGTTTGCACCTATTTGCTAGAACCGGTTGTTAACATTCTAAGCAGTTCGGAGAACCGGTTGTTAGAAGAAATTACTAGCCTAATCCTGTAAGGAAGGCAGGAAGGAAACATTCTGATGTTGCTTACAGAAACTGCCTCTCCGTTAACCCTTATTACATTTTTGGTAGGACTAGAGTTCCTGTCTCAGGAACGTCTCTGGAGTTTTTTTTCTCCTCCTTTGCTGGTACTTTGCTTGTGTGGAGTGACCATTCAAAGTTACAATGGCACTGAAAAAAGTGACTTATGACCATTTCTCATACTTACAACTGTTGCAGCATCCCCACAGTCATGAGAGGCCAGGCAAGGAGATGTGTGCCTCGATGTGAGTGATATGGAGTTGGCCACACCCAGCCAATAACATGATCACCAAGCCATGTCCACCCAGTCAAATGACCACCAAGCCATGCCCACCACCTAAGCCACGCCCACAGAACCAGTTGTTAAAAATTTTGAATCCCACCCTGGGGGTCTCCTAGTCTGTATACTCTCTGTAGAATGCATTTTATTTTGTTACCTTATAATTAGCATGTTCAAATATATTTATATATACATATGAAAAACTATAAGAGGCTGTGAAATGATCCCTAACATCCCTCCCTCAAAAAGCCTTTTCTATACACTACTATGCTGAAAGTACAGTATATGGATGAAAGTATATGTGTATGGGTCATTTTGTGTTCTTGATCTCCATTCATTTATTTAATATCTAAGTACACTTCTTTGAAGGGAGTCCAAAGAACTATTTCACTGGAAGGATGATTGTGGAGAACTTACTGGTAGGATTTCTTTTGTCATCAATGAAAAATTCTGTGTTGTGCCCTTAACATATAAAACCTACCTGTATGAAAAATGTATGCATGTGCTAGCACATATGTGTAGCTATTCCAGGCAAGAGTGTATATTGGGCTATGAAATGTGCTTCCTAGATGTAGCAAAAACACACATCACTTTACAAGGGTGCTGTGGAATAGCATTATTAGTGTCTATTCCTGATGGCTATGAAATATTGTAAAAGGAAAAGCAATGTGACTTGTGTATCAACTATAAATGGACCATATATGAAATATATCCTACCTATAAGCTCCCAAATACAAGTGGTTAGCCCTATGTAATATAGAAGGCTGATCTAGATAGTTTTTTTAAAATTTGAAATAGCAGAGCTCTCCTTCTTGTAATAAAGATCTTGAATGATTAAAAAATTCTGCAAAAAATGGTAACTTTTCCTGTGCTGGAAGAATCAAGGAGGGATTAGGCCTGTCCGTGCCAAATAGTTTTTATCCTGTCCCACTAGAAGAGGAGTCTTCCCCCAGGTTCCTTTGATGAAGCAGGGATGCCTGTTGGGAAGCATGATGTGGTGACTCCCTTACAGAACATCCTATCCCTGGAGATGTGGGTGATCCTAATGCTGTTGGCTTTCCATAAGGGCTTTGAAGAACCTGGCGCCAGAATCTTAGCAGTGTGTCAGAGATATGTGGAAAAGATATTTCTTATATTGGCTTGACATGGTTTTTAAAATTAATTTTTGTATTACATTTTTACTTTTTTGTTTGCTGCCAGAGTTCCATTGGTAGATTGATTGATTGATTGATTTGACTTGTATGCTGCCCCCTCTCTGAAAAGGACTCGGGGCAGCTCACAACTAAAAACAGAACAATCAATTAATTAACTAAAACAATATTAAATAAAACAAGCCAAATTCATCTAAAAAACCCTTACAAATTTAAGATATAACCCCCCAAGAGGTCAGCACAGCCCGGCCTGTCCAAATAACCAGGTTTTCAAATTGTGGCAGAAGGTGCGAAGGTCAGATGGGCAGCCATATGCCTTTGCTAAATAAATAAATGAATGACTTAAAAAAAACCTCTCCTAATTTCCCATTCATTACTAACATCAAACCCACTCAGTGGTGGGATTCAAAAAGTTTTACCAACGGTTCGGTGGGGGTAACTTGGCGGGCGTGCTTTGTGCACATGCACACACTTTGCGTGTGCATGTGCAAACACGTACTTTGCGCAGGCGCAGTGGCATTCCAACTCACCTCCTGCAAGCTTGCATTCTCCCGATCACTTCAGTAGCTGCCGTGCAGCACTCTTCTGCGCCGCGCAAAGCAACTGTGCTTCAAAAGCAGAGGATAAAGGTGAGTACGGGAGCCCGGGCAGGTGGGTGGCCCCAACAACAGAGCGGCAGAGAGAAACCGGTTCGGTCTCTGCTGCTCATCGGCGCTACCGGCTTGGCAGAACCAGGCCAAACCGGTAGCATACCACCACTGAACCCACTGGGATAATAGATTAGAATAAATTTCTCATCCCAAGTTTACTAAAGGCAGCCTATTTCAAATCGTGATATTAGAAGATGTCTCGTTTCAATAAAGCCTATTTAACATTAATTATACTTTACGGTTTGAACATAATGATAAGTAGCAATTACTGACTTCTTCTCTCTTACTTTATTGGGAATATATAATAAAACCCTTTTTAATAAATGCTCATGTAGAGAGGAGAGGGAATGGCCCTGAGGGACAGGAGGAAGAACAACTACCAAGGCAATGGTCAGATAAAAGGAGCATGAGTTCAGGGCAAGTCTGTAAGTTAGTGAAGGTCTCAGACAAGCCCTCTCTCAGACAATTCCCACAGACAAAAGGAGGGAGAAGGAAAGCTTATTCAGACTTGCAAGATTTTGTTACTATGGCTTTACAATAAAGGTAGTACTGACCTACATGGCACTTCCTAGACTAACCTACCTTGATGGGCTGACAACTTATCCCTTCATTATAATGAGGCTTATATTATGCTCTGTCCAAGCCAGGCAAATATCTTATTGAATATTTCAATTGTAAACCTAATGTCTTGATAAATTTAGGTGATAAGATTGCAACAGTTGTCTTATTGCATGGATTATTCTTATACCTCTGTGATAGTGCAGCCAGATTGGAACGGGCTTGTCAAAATTTTAATAAGGTATTTCTAAATGGTGCAATACAGTAACTGAAATTAGGCAGAATGCAATTGTGATTACTTCTTTGGATGATACTGAAATATGGTTCCTTTGTCACTTCAGTAGCAGGTTTTAATGTTTTCTTTTTGAACTGATAATGTCTTATTCAACCACAAGATCACATGTTTTTACCAGTGCTGTGTTTCCTCTTTATTGAAAGTTATAAAATGGTATATGTTATGTTTGCATGAAGAGACAGACACGGAGTGCTTCAAGCTCTTTTGTTTATTAGTGACTACAGCTCAGAACAGACCTGCTTTGGCTGGGCTGCGGCTGCTACTTATAGCCAGCAGCTGCAGTTGACAGCCAATCAGAGTGCAGGGTTTTCCCACACTTTTTAAACCAATCATTTCTGACATTTTACAAGAACAGTTCAAACTAAACCAATGACTTCAAACCTGCATACATAACACCCCTCCCCACTAGGTTCAGTCCATACTCAAACCCCATCTATCTAATGTATTCTTTTAAATAGGTGGGGCTCTTACGTGTATTGAGACCTCGTGGTTCAGATGCTTTAAGGTTCTCACCCAGTGAGAGAGGAAATGTGTCTGCTGACATTTCCATACTTGGACTTCTAGTAATAGTAGAACCTGTTTGGTTGCTACAACCTGGTCTCTCCTCCCAATCCATCTCCAACCCAATGTCAGCACCTAAGTCAGGTAGTGATGTGCAATCTTCCACTTGTAAGAATGGATTTTGGCATTGTGACAGGTTTTGGGATGGTTCCTGTCATGTTGGCTCGTTACACATGGGGTTGATTCTTGCTTGCTGATTATCCTCATGATCCTCCCCTTCCCCCCTAGATGAGGTACTAGATATGGGAACCAGAGAGGAGCAATTGCGATGTTCCTGATGTAATCTGGATCTAAGCTGATCAATGTGCCTGCTCCAGAGGACACCATCATCTGTTTGTACCATGTAAGACCTAGGGCCTGTGATTTGGGTTATCTCAGCAGGAATCCATAATGGTTCACCCATAAGGTTCTTAGCATAAACAGAATCACCCACAGTGAACGTGCGAACTAGGACATTCCCATTCCTGTTTGGGGGCGAGAGGTGGGGCAGGCCTGACTACCTGACAGTTGGGACAAGATGCAACCCAGTTTTCAACCATTTTGTCAACACCTGGCCACCATACATAACTCCTGGCCAATCCCTTCATTCTGACAATTCCTGGATGACCCTCATGTAACATTTCCAAAACCTCTTTTTGTAGTTTTGCAGGAATAACCACCCTGTTACCCCACAAAATACATCCTCTTAATACAGATAATTCAGTTTGCCTGGATTTAAAAGGTTGGGCAAATTGAGGTAGATCTTGAAATGGCCAACCTTTCTTAATCCAGCCTATAATAGGAGCCAATAAAGTGTCTTTGGCAGTCTCTTTGGCAATTTCAGCAGCGTGTACTGGAAGCTTGGCAACAGTTTCTAGAAAAAAGGTGTACGTCTCAGGGGCAGGATCCTCAGTGTGTGAAGGAAGTGGGCAGTGACTCAAAGCATCTGCATGCCCAATGTCTTTACCTGGCCTGTGGATGAGTTTGTATGAATAAGCAGCAAGAAATTCAGTCCATCTCAGCATTCTTGGTGACAGGATTGTGGGTGTTGGTTTGTCTCCTGCCACAATGCCTAAAAGAGGTTTGTGATCTGTGACAATAGTAAATGTTCTCCCATATAGATACTCATGGAATTTCTTGACAGCTGCAACAATTGCCGAGGCTTCCTCGTCCAGTTGGCTGTAGTTTCTCTCTGCTTTAGTCAAGGTGTGAGAGTAAAATGCAATAGGGGCTTCCCTCCCTCTGGGAAGCATGTGGCTCAACACCCCCCCACTCCAAAAGGGGATGCATCACAAGTCAGTACAACAGGCAAATTCTCAGAGAACTGTATCAGTACAGAATCAGAAGTGATTTGTCTCTTAATAGTGTTAAATGCAGCTTGTTCTTTCCTGCCCCAGACCCACGCAGACTTTTTGTCTAGTAATCTGTGTAGTGGTTCTGCAATGGTTGCCTTCTGAGGTAGAAACATGTGATAGAAGTTAATGAGTCCCAGGAAAGCTTGCAAGTCTGTTTTGCATTTTGGCCTGGGGCTTCTTTGATTGCCTGAACCTTGGCATCTGTGGGGTGGATACCATGCTTGTCAATCATATAGCCCAAGAACTCAACCTTGTCAGTTCTAAGAGTGCATTTTTCTTCCTTGACTTTTAACCCCGCTTTTTGAATCTGGTTAGGACTTCTCTGAGTCTCTCTTGTAACTGAGTGTCATTTTCAGCAGAGATTAACATCATCAAAGTAAGGCACTACCCTGGCAGTCCTTGGAGCATCCTTTCCATAAGGCTTTGAAAATGCCTGGTGCCACACTTACTCCAAATTGCAACCTTTTGCATTTGAAAGCACCTCTATGAGTCACAATGGTTTGGGCCTCTGCAGTGGCATCATCAACTGTTAACTGTTGATATGCCTGGGCCAGATCCAATTTGGCAAAGACTGTGCCCCCGCCAAGAGAATGTAATAAATGATGCACCACTGGAACTGGATATGCACTCTGTTGTAGCATGGTTCAATGTCCCCCTAGTCTCCGCAGATTCTCACAGACCCATCAGCCTTGACTGGTGTGACTATGGGTGTCTCCCACCTGGAGTGGTCAGTGGGTTCTAAAACCCCTTGAGCTATTAGTTTATCTAATTGTGCATCAATTTTTCCTTTAAGGCAAATGGGACCCTTCTGGGCTTTAAACGAATTGGTGGCACCTTGGGATCTAGATTGAAAGTGATAGGGGTCCCCAAGTACTTGCGTAATCCATCTGGAAACTCAGACTTCAAAGCCTCCTCCCATTCAGTGTTGCTCACGTGATTGATGCCAGTCACCTCGATGCCCAGCGGGTTGAACCACTCAAGTCCCAGCAAGCTTGGGCGATCCTTGTCCATGATGGTCAGGGGCAGGCGTTTGGTGTGGCCTTTGAACTTCACATTGAATTCTCTTGTTCCAACTACTGGAATCTTGTTCCCTTGGTAGTCTTTAAGAGTCAGTGCTTGCTTCTTGAAGTGATTCTTCTGAATGTTTGGGAGTAGTCTGTGAATAGTGTCCCATGACACCATAGATAGATATATGCCTGAGTCCACTTCCATTTGGCAAGGCCTTCCTTCAATAAGTACCTTGACATGTACTTTTCTGTTATTGATAGAAGATGAATGACCAATAGTTACTGTCTGATGAGTTTCATTCTTCCCCTTTGCTTCTGTGCTGCGCCCCATTTTCTCACTGAGATTGTTGGGCTTGAATTCTTTGTCTTTGTTTGCAGCAAACTTCCTTCTGTTGGGTGGAGTTCTGGATGATTTGCAGACTCTTACTAGGTGTCGTCTTTTATCACAATGGAGGCAAATGGTGTCTAAAAACTTGCATTCAGTGGGGTGGCTTCCCCACAACCTCTGCAGTAGAAATCTTGCCTCTTTCTTCCCAGGTCTTTCTTTTTCCGCTCCATTCTGAGTCTGTAAATTCCTTCCTCCACCTCACTACAGTCTGACTCAGAATCTATTTCATCACAATGGTTTGTGGTAGACTTGTCCCCATCAGAATGGTTTGTGGCCTTGTTCATCTTCCTCATGGCTGCTGCTGAGGACTTGGTAGCTTCTGCTGAAGAGGCTTCTTCTATGGCTTCTTTTAACGTGATCTTAGGTTTCAGTAATAACTTGCTCTGTAATACTTTGTCTTTAAGGCCCAGAACAAATCGATCATGCATGGCCTCTCCTAAACTGTTAAATTCACATGCACCCCCAATGTCTCTTAAACTTGCCACGAAGTCGTTCGTTTTCGTTTTCCCCCTGATCACGATGGTAAAACTCGTGTCTCTTAATGAAGCACGATACTTGTGGCACGTAATGGGCTCTTAACAGCTTTTCTAAGTCAGGCCAGTCCATTACCTTCACGTCTGCAGCTCCCGCCAATGCCTTTGCCATCTTGAAAACTGCGGACTGCATGCGTAAGAAAGACCGCCCTCTTCCGCTTCTCAGAAATGTTGGCTAGATCGTTTCCTTCCAGATACATTTGGAAACGATCTGCATACGATTCCCAGTCTTCTGCCATTGGATCGAACGGGCTGGGGGTGTTCAGTGCAGCCATCTCGCTCTTCTTCTGTTCCATGTTGCCTTCTCTTCAGGGGAATCCCACCTTCGTCGCCAGTGTTATTTTTGCATGAAGAGACAGACACGGAGTGCTTCAAGCTCTTTTGTTTATTAGTGACTACAGCTCAGAACGGACCCGCTTTGGCTGGGCTGCAGCTGCTAATTATAGCCAGCAGCCGCAGTTGACAGCCAATCAGAGTGCAGGGTTTTCCACTTTTAAACCAATCATTTCTAACATTTTACAAGAACAGTTCAAACTAAACCAATGACTTCAAACCTGCATACATAACAGTATATATCAAGATTCCATCTTTCTCCTTCTCTTTTAGCTGCTTTTGAAACCTTTTAGAACTTTTTGCTAGTGCCACTAGAAATTCAGAAAAGATTGAAGCTATTGGAAAAGGAAGGAAGAGTTTAAAGTTCTGTTACCTGCAGGTTATATTTATCTTTCATCGATGACCCAGAAACTTCCGTTCCTGATTTTATTTCTTTAATACCCTACAAGAGTTTGATACCTTATCTGATTGCTCTGTAAATTGGAGCAAATAAGACTTTGATTTAGGTCTTAGTAATACAGTAAGTTGGATATATTTAAGACTGCCATTTTAGTACTGACTCCCATGTTTATTTGGGGTATAAGGATTCCTAGAAAGCTTGCTCAGCTGGCAATTATGAATTTATTCCTAGTTTTGGCACGACTGAAGTCAGTTTTAGCATGGCCTAGCATTCCTTTGAGTACTTGGGATGAGATAAAGGTGATTAGGATAAAACTAATTTCAAAAGTGATTTATGCTTTAAGAGGCCTTCTTATTTTTCTCATTCTTTGAAGTAAATGTAGATGCTATTTAATAACTTTCTTTGGCAAAGCATACTATGAGATTTTATTGTAAAAATTGAAATTGCTGGTTGGAAAGGTGGATTTAATTTTATACACTCTCAGTCCTACATTTATTGAAGCTTTGAGTTGGAATAAAGAAAGTTAAAATTCAGTTCCTCTTTGGACTTAACTGGACATTTACCATTTGGCACCACTTACATTTTTATAACTATGGGGATCTTGCTATGTTCATCTCAGTTACACTACCTGCGTTATCTGTTGGGAATGAGATGAGGCTGTTATCATGTGGCTGAAAGGGAATGTTAAGGCATTATGACACCATTATCATTAGCAAATGGCAAAAGATGAGAGATTTGATCTTTGGGAGGCATAATGGTATCCTGTTGCGGCGCTTCGGGGATTGGGAGTGGGGGGCACTGTTTTGCAGTGGTTCTCCTCCTATCTCTCGGGGTGCTCGCAATCGGTGTTGGTGGGGGGGCAGAGGTCGACTCTGAGGGCTCTCACTTGTGGGCTCCCCCAGGGTTCGGTCCTCTCGCCCCTCTTGTTCAACATCTATATGAAGCAATTGGGTTAGATCATCCGTGGTTTTGGGGTGAGGTATCATCAGTATGTTGATGATACCCAGCTCTACATCTCCACCCCAAACCACATCAGTGATACCCTCTCTGTGATATCCCATTGTCTGGATGCGGTACGGACCTGGATGGATGGAAACATGCTTCGACTCAACCTGGCCAAGACTGAGTGGCTGTGCATACCGGCATCTCGGTCCAGTCAGGAGATTCCACCATTCGTCATAGGGGGAGATGTATTGCCCCCTATGGAAAGAGCTCGGAACCTGGGGGTCCTCCTGGATTCATGGCTCAAGTTAGAGGAGCAGGTGGGAGCCGTGGCCAGGGGAGCCTTTGCCCAGGTCTGGCTGGTTCACCAGCTATGCCCGTTTCTGGACCGAGATGCCCTGTGCACAGTCACTCATGCTCTTGTGACCTCCCGACTCGACTACTGCAATGGTCTCTATTTAGGGCTGCCCTTGCATGTCATCTGGAGATTGCAGCTGGTGCAGAATGCGGCCGCATGGGTGGTGATGGGGGTCTCCTGATACTCCCATGTTACACCCCTCCTGCGTGACCTGCATTGGCTGCTGGTTGCCCTCCGGGTGAGATTCAAGGTTTTAGTATTAACATTCAAAGTCCTACAAGGCATGGGTCCGGGATATTTGAGGGAGCGTCTCCTGCCGATATCGAGTACCAACCGCCCTGTTCGAGCACACAGACAGGGGCTTCTCAGGGTGCCGTTGGCGAGTCAATGCCGGCTGGCGGTGCCCCAGGGACACGCCTACTCTGTGGCGGTTCCCACCCTATGGAATCAACTACCCCTGGGGCTCTGCCTGGCCCCTGACCTTCGCACCTTCTGCCGTGACCTGAAAACCTGGTTATTCGAACAGGCTATGCTGTGCTGATCTCCTGGGGTTAAATTTTAAATGGTATTCCGGGGGTTTTAACTTAAACTAGACTTGTTATTGTTTAATATTGTTTTAAATTAATTTATTGTTGTGTTCTGGTTTTAGTTGTAGAGCCTGAGTCCTCGGAGATGGGGTGGCATACAAGTCTAAATAATAAATAAATAAATAAATAACCTGTTTAATCCCCCTCCTTTTAACTTAAACTAGACTTGTTATTGTTTAATATTGTTTTAAATTAATTAATTAATTTTTTTATAAAAAAGTGTTTTATTTTTGATACAAACATACAAACAGGACATACAAAACATAAAAACCATCTTCCATATATACATACAGTGTGTCAGTTGGTTACAAATCCTTTGTGTCATCCTTTCATATTCATCACTCACAATTTATCAAAAAGAAAATTTCTCATATTATCAATAAAACATTATGTATTTATCAATTATTACTTGTGTACAATTAAACTATTTCATCATATATACGAGATATATTTTAATCTAAAATTTATGTTATACTTTCATCCAATGGTTATATATATCAACATTATATTTTATATCAGCCTATTATATTTCTATTACAAAATTATATAGTCTATTGCATTACCAAGTCTTTTTATCCAACCATTGATAAAACAAATCCCATATCTTGTAAAATTGTTTATCTTCTTGTTCTCTAATTTCAAATGTCAATTTACTCATTTCAGCACAGTCCATAATTTTCCTAATCACTTCCTCCTGCATAGGTATTTTATCATTCTTCCAATTTTTGGCAAATACAATTCTAGCTGCTGTTAAAACATTTACAATCAAATATTTCAACTCTTTATTGTAGATATCTGGTATAATTCCCAATAAAAATATTTCTGGTTTCAAGTCTATGTGTTGTTGTATCATTTTTTTCAACCATATGTGGATTTTAGTCCAATATCTTTTTGCATCTGAACAAGTCCACCACATATGGTAATATGATCCAGGTATCTGATGACATTTCCAACATTTATCCGATTTATTTTAAATTAATTTATTGTTGTGTTCTGGTTTTAGTTGTGAGCTGCCCCGGCATACAAGTCTAAATAATAAATAAATAAATAAATAAATAAATAAATAAATAAATAAATAAATAAATAACCTGTTTAATCCCCCTCCTTTTAACTTAAACTAGACTTGTTATTGTTTAATATTGTTTTAAATTAATTTATTGTTGTGTTCTGGTTTTAGTTGAGCACGAGTCCTCGGAGATGGGGTGGCATACAAGTCTAAATAATAAATAAATAAATAAATAAATAAATAAATAAATAAATAAATAACCTGTTTAATCCCCCTCCTTTGCAGCATTCTGGTTTTCATAACAAAAAAAGGATGATGAAAATACTGTATTCAAGACTCATTCATAGCAAAACCAATAATTTCCCAGACTAAGCTAAAATACATCTTTTTTTTTCCTCAGTGGCTCAGCAGGTAGAATTCTTTGTCTTGATCATTTGCAAATGGCCTGTTGCCAATCAAGATTTAAAGCTGTAAAAGGCTCACTCTTGGAGGAGTCATTAATCATCGATGACCCAACTTTCAGGAAGAAAATAACTGGAATTCCTAGAAGTGAGATTCATGGAAGGTAATGAGAGAATGAATGTATTTGAAGACTGATAAAGGAGGCTTCTGGGAAAAGCTTTTTACTGTGACTGTACTCTATTCCCATCCACAGTTATGATTCTCTTCTTTTTGCCTCTTATCAAGATAATCACAGTGGCTGTCCAAAAGATATATAAAATATAATGAGTTGGAACAGGCATAAACCAAGCACATTGTGTTAAAATTATTATGCAAGAGGTTAAAATGAAATTTTATCTTCCATTTTATCATCATTGTTTTCCTGTTGCTTCAGCCATTATCATTATTTTTTTGTTAGTTCCGATGTCATGTCCGACCCATCGCAATCCCATGGACAACATTCCTCCAGGCCTTCCTGTCCTCTACCATCTTCTGGAGTCCATTTAAGCTCATGCCGACTGCTTCAGTGACTCCATCTCATTCTCTGTTGTCCCCTTCTTCTTTTGCCCTCAATCTTTCCCAGCATTAGGCTCTTCTCCAGTGAGTCCTTCCTTCTCATTAGGTGGCCAAAGTACTTGAGTTTCATCTTCAGGATCTGGCCTTCTAAAGAGCAGTTAGGGTTGATCTCCCCTAGGACTGACCGGTTTGATCATCTTGCAGTCCAAGGGACTTGCAGGAGTCTTCTCCTGCACCATAGTTCAAAGGGAAAACCATAGCCTTAACTTTTGTTGGCAGGGTGATGTCTCTTTTTTTAATATGCTGTCTAGATTTGCCATTGCTTTCCTCCCCAGGAGCAAGCATCTTTTAATTTCTTGGCTGTAGTCCCCATTATTTTTAGTTAGACAAAAAAAAATTAAGAAGGGAAAGAAGGAATCATTGCCTTTTGGTTTATCACATGAAGACACATCCATTTGGAGGCATCTATGTTGCAGGCAGCTTATTCACTCAGAGCTGAAATTTGATTGTTCCTGTTTGTCTAGCTGAAGAACTATTTCCTTTCTATTTCCCTTTGTGAATAGAAGAAAACATGGGCTATCCTAGGTCAGGGTCCTCCCCCGCACCTTCCCAAAAAAGCAAGGATGACTGGGGAGTTGGTTGAATACCACATTCCATGGTGACAATTAGCAGACTATTCTGCTGTCAACAGCTGATAGATTCTTAGGACAGCCATTCATTTTGTTTAATTGTGTATACATTTTTAACCTGTTGTTCATTAAACACAACAACAACAGCACTGTTAGAAGCCATTTACAGCTTTCAGAATACACAATCCAGTTGAATCTTCTGAAGTAACAAGGTTTAAACCTTAAGCGGTTTAAAGGAAAATAACAAACTTTCAGAAGGCTTAACTAACTAGCTGGGTGAGTGGATATCTCTTCAAATGATACAGAAAGGTGCTCAGCCTCAGCCATGAAAGGTGAGGGAATTACGTCAACAGGGCATTTGTATGATGAATATCCTGTTGGGTGACAGCTTAGTGAATCACTACCCATCACTAAATCTTGGTTCATGAGGAATAGGAATGTGTAAAACTCATAGTTTAAGGAAAAACAAAACAAACACATTTCCTCCCCCTTCAGTTGATACTAATCCAACCATTTTGGGAGTGTTCTGAAATTAAATTTATTAAAATTTCAAATTTATGAGGCCACGTAACAGCTTTTCTTAAAAAGAAAAAAAATGGACCAAAAATGGGCAAACATTTTCCAGGACTTTGAACCCAGGGAGAGCTAAATGAGTAAGGTGCTTTTCCAGACCGCAATTTGTTGCTTTGAAATACTTAGGAATTAATTTCAGCTCCAGCTCTCACCAAATCACAGTGATAGAAATGAAATCCAGCAAAAAGCTGCTTTGTCTCCTTCAAAAACTCCCTTTCCCAACATTTTTTTAAAAAATAAACTTGTGTTCAAATAGCACTTTCTAAAAACCATAATTTATATTGAGGGATTTGCAATTTAAAAATCTTCATCACAAAAAATTTTAACATGTCAGTGAGTAAAAGCATAGTGTTGTGCATTTTTTTCTGAAAATATATTCTTTGTTGGTTTATGTTTACACTTACATAAATTAGGGGCAGATGCAGACAAATTGTCTTTCTGTTATGAGACGTGAATGTAAAAAGTTATGGAATGTTCTATATTTTAAAGGAATACCACTAGATTGGAATAACATTGACTTGGTGCTCTTTGCAAATTCTTGTAATGTGAACAGGATTTTTAAGCAAGTTGCACATTTGTGCTTAAAACCGACTGAGTATGGTTGCTGATAAAACAAAGTAAGTCCAATGTCATTTTAGATTTGTGTTGTATGATTTCCATGATTTTGCTGACACAAATGCATTGCAGGCATGTGGCTTCTTATAAGGAAATGTTTTCCATATAACAAAATCATCTTGTGTAAACCAACTCAGAGTGAAGAGTGTTTGGTAATTTTGAACTGATTTGGAAAACAAAAGGAATTTGATAGTGTAAAGGTGAGGATTTTTATTCTGCTCTCGACGTTAACATTTCCTTAATTAAATAATGTTGACAATAGAATGTTAGTTACCTTCTTCTTCTCCTCCTCTTCTTCTTTCTTCAATATCAGTTTATTTGGGGATGGACTATTTTTTCCCAGAGTTGGTGGAAGAACATCAAAATGACACTCTGAAAACTATCTCAGGTTATAAATAGCTCTGCTGGGAGATTCCGGCTTCTGCTTGGCAGAGTCAGACAGAGGCTGCTAGGAAAGATGGGTTATAAAAAAGAATTATTCATTTTCCTCTTCTAATTAACGAGGTATTGGTAAAAAGTCCTGGGAGAGTTGGGTTGAGCAAAGTACAGCCCGTTCCTCGTGCCCCTTGTGGTATGCATCAAAGGAAATGCCATTCTCTGTCAAACTTCTCCCTCCCCCTTTCACGTGCATGGAATGGCAAAGTATTTCCTCCATGACACAGTCTTGACTGAGATTAATGGGAGAGAAATGGAATTTGCAGAGTGCTGATCTAACACAGAAGATTGTACTTGGCTCAGGCATGGAAGTACTGTAACTCTGTGAGTCAAAGTTGTTACTAGGGAGCCAATACCTATGGAGGGCTGGTATCTCTGGAAAACACCTGATCTGATTTGAGCCCTGAGGGGGCCTTTGCACCAGCTTCTTCCAGCCATAGCTGATTGCTCAGAGATACTTGAATAAGCTAAATGACTTGGAGCACTGGGGAGAAATGGTGCTGTGCTTCAGCAACCTGTTCCATGAGACTCAGAAGGGAATGCTTTGGGGGCTGGTGTAGCTGAACTTTACCTAGTTTGCTTAAGCACAGGTTCTCTTCAATTATAGATGCTGAGCAAGATTAATTACAGAGCTTGAAAAACTAACCGAGTGGGGGAGGTTATGAAAGGCACCTATCCATTAAATGAGTAGATTTCATGCTGTTGAAATCTTTCACAGACTGACAGGATGGTGTCTGGAGGCCAATGTCCTTATTTCCATATCTGCAGCCCACAGAGAAGAGGACTGAATTTTACCATTACTATTAATTATTTATTTATTGATGTATTTATTTAAAAGATTTGTATGGCTGCACCTTAAGCAATTCTGGACAGCTCACAACAATACAGTAAAACTGTCTAGAGAATAATCATAAAAACAGCAAGACAATAAAATAATAAAATGAAAATCTTACACCTTAGTCATCCCCTTAGGATGTCCCACAATAAGCTCCAGTTGCTCTCCTTCCATACTTTTTATCTATATGATCCTATCCCATCATGTTGGTAAAATGTCTGGTCTTAGTAACCTCCCAAAAGGTAAAAGGGTGGGGGCCTGCCAAGCTGCCAGGAAGGAAGGTGTTCCACAAGATAGGGCAGTGTGGTGGAATGTAGTCTGGAGTCCCAAGAGGGAGGTGTTATTGCATGTATGTAGGTTTGAAGTCATTGGTTTAGTTTGAACTGTTCTTGTAAAATGTTGGAAATGATTGGTTTAAAAAGTGCGGGAAAACCCTACACTCTGATTGGCTGGCAACTGCGCGGCTGCTGGCTTATAGTAGCAGCCGCGCCCAGCCAAATTGGGTCCGTTATGAGCTGTAGTCACTAATAAACTTAGAGCTTGAAGCACTCCGCGTCTGTCTCTTCATGCAAACTTAACACTGGTACGGAAGGTGGGATTCCCCTGAAGAAGATGGCAACGGAACAGAAGGAGAGCGAGATGGCTGCACTGAACACCCCCAGCCCGTTCGATCCGATGGCAGAAGACTGGGAGTCATATGCAGATCGCTTCCAAATGTATCTGGAGGGAAACGATCTCCAACATTTGAAGAAGCGGAAGAGGGCGGTCTTTCTCGCATGCGGTCTGCAGTTTTCAAGATGGCAAGGCATTGGCGGGAGCTGCAGACGTGAAGGTAATGGACTGGCCTGACTTAGAAAAACTGTTAAGAGCCCATTACGCGCACAAGTATCGTGCCTCATTAAGAGACACAAGTTTTACCATCGTGATCAAGGGGAAAGCGAAAATAAACGTGACTTTGTGGCAAGTTTAAGAGACATTGGGGGTGCATCAATTTAACAATTTAGAAGAGGCCATCGTCGATTTGTTCTGGGCCTTAAAGACAAGGTGCTACAGAGCAAGTTATTACTGAAACCTAAGATCACGCTGAAGGAAGCAATAGAAGAGGCCTCTTCAGCAGAAGCTACCAAGTCCTCAGCAGCAGCCATGAAGAAAATCAACAAGGCCACAAGCCATCCTGATGTGGAAAAGTCCACAACAACTCATTGTGAGCAAACAGATTCTGAGTCAGACTGTAGTGAGGTGGAGGAAGGAATTTACAGACTCAGAATAGAGCGGAAAAAGAAAGACCTGGGAAGAAAGAGGCAAGATTTCTACTGCAGAGGTTGTGTGAAGCCACCCCACGCACTGAATGCAAGTTTTTAGACACCATTTGCCTCCGTTGTGATAAAAGAGGACACCTAGCAAGAGTCTGCAAATCATCCAGAACTCCACCCAACAGAAGAAAGTTTGCTACAAGCAAAGACAAAAATTCAGGCCCAACAATCTCAGTGAGAAAATGGGGCGCAGCACAGAAGCAAATGGGAAGAATGAAACTCATCAAACAGTAACTATTGGTCATTCATCACCTTTAAGAAGCAGAAAAGTGCATGTCAAGGTACTTATTGAAGGAAGGCCTTGCCAAATGGAAGTGGACTCAGGCTCATACCTATCTATGGTGTCATGGGACACTATTCACAGACTTCTTCCCAACATCCAGAAGAAGCACTTCAAGAAGCAAGCATTGACTCTTAAAGACTACCAAGGGAACAAGATTCCAGTAGTTGGAACAAGAGAATTCAATGTGAAATTCAAGGGCCACACCAAGCCTACCACTGACCATCATGGACAAGGACACCCAAGTCTGCTGGGCCTTGAGTGGTTCAACCCGTTGGGCATCGAGGTGACTGGCATCAATCACGTGAGCAACACTGAGTGGGAAGAGCCCTTGAAGTCTGAGTTTCCAGAGGTCTTCAGCGACGGATTAGGCAAGTACTTGGGGACCCCATCACATTTAACCTAGATCCCAAGGTACAACCAATCCGTTTAAAACCCAGAAGGGTCCCATTTGCCTTAAAGGAAAAAATTGATGCACAATTAGATAAATTAGAGCCCACTGATCACTCCAGGTGGGAGACACCCATAGTCACACCAGTCAAGGCTGATGGGTCTGTGAGAATCTCATGAGAGACTACAAGGGGAGATTGAACCATGCGCTACAACAGAGCGCATATCCAGTTCCAGTAGTGCATCATTTATTACACTCTTGGAGGGGCACAGTTTTGCCAAGTTGGACCTGGCACAGCCATATCAACAATTAACAGTTGATGATGCCACTGCTGAAGCCCAAACCATTGTGACCAATAGAGGTGCCTTCAAATGCAAAAGATTGCAATTTGGAGTAAGGTGGCACCAGGCATCTTCCAAAGCCTTATGGAAAGAATGTTACAAGGGTTGCCAGGGGTGGTGCCCTATTTTGATGATGTTTTAATTTCTGCTGAAAATGACACTCAATTACACGAGAGACTCAGGAAGTCTTAACTAGATTCAAAAAGCGGGTTAAAAGTCAAAGAAGAAAATGCACACTTAGAACAGATAAAGTGGAATTCTTGGGTTACATGATTGATAAACATGGCATCCACCCCACAGAGGCAAAGGTTCAGGCAATCAAAAAGCCCCAGGCCAAAATGCAAAACAGATTTGCAAGCATTCTTGGGACTCATTAACTTCTATCATATGTTTCTACCTCAGAAGGCAACCATTGCAGAACCCTACATAGGTTGCTGGACAAAAAATCTGCTTGGGTCTGGGGAGGAAGGAACAGGCTGCATTTAACAATATCAAGAGACTAATCACGTCTGATGCTGTGCTGATACAGTTCTCTGAGAACTTTCCTGTTGTTCTGACTTGTGATGCCTCCTTTGGAGTGTGGGGGGTTGAGCCACATGCTTCCCAGAGGAGAAGCTCCTATTGCATTTTT
>CM019149.1:84016686-84046570 GCA_009733165.1 Naja naja | reverse complement strand
TTTTAAATGGTATTCGGGGTTTTAACTTAACTAGACTTGTTATTGTTTAATATTGTTTTAAATTAATTTATTGTTGTGTTCTGGTTTTAGTTGTGAGCTGCCCCGAGTCCTTGGAGATGGGGTGGCATACAAGTCTAAATAATAAATAAATAAATAAATAAATAACCTGTTTAATCCCCCTCCTTTTAACTTAAACTAGACTTGTTATTGTTTAATATTGTTTTAAATTAATTAATTTATTTTTTATAAAAAAGTTTTTTATTTTTGATACAAATATACAAACAGGACATACAAAACGTAAAAACCATCTTCCATATATACATACAGTGTGTCAGTTGGTTACAAATCCTTTGTGTCATCCTTTTCATATTCATCCCACTCAATTTATCAAAAGAAAATTTCTCATATTATCAACAAAACATTATGTATTTATCAATTATTACTTGTGTACAATTAAACTATTTCATCATATATACTAGATATATTTTAATCTAAAATTTATGTTATACTTTCATCCAATGGTTATATATATCAACATTATATTTTATATCAGCCCTATTATATTTCTATTACAAAATTATATAGTCTATTGCATTACCAAGTCTTTTTATCCAACCATTGATAAAACAAATCCCATATCTTGTAAAATTGTTTATCTTCTTGTTCTCTAATTTCAAATGTCAATTTACTCATTTCAGCACAGTCCATAATTTTCCTAATCACTTTCCTCCTGCATAGGTATTTTATCATTCTTCCAATTTTTGGCAAATACAATTCTAGCTGCTGTTAAAACATTTACAATCAAATATTTCAACCCTTTATTGTAGATATCTGGTATAATTCCCAATAAAAATATTTCTGGTTTCAAGTCTATGTGTTGTTGTATCATTTTTTCCAACCATATGTGGATTTTAGTCCAATATCTTTTTGCATCCAAACAAGTCCACCACATATGGTAATATGATCCAGGTATCTGATGACATTTCCAACATTTATCCGATTTATTTTAAATTAATTTATTGTTGTGTTCTGGTTTTAGTTGTGGGCCGCCCCGGCATACAAGTCTAAATAATAAATAAATAAATAAATAAATAAATAAATAAATAAATAAATAAATAAATAACCTGTTTAATCCCCCTCCTTTTAACTTAAACTAGACTTGTTATTGTTTAATATTGTTTTAAATTAATTTATTGTTGTGTTCTGGTTTTAGTTGTGAGCCGCCCCGAGTCCTCGGAGATGGGGTGGCATACAAGTCTAAATAATAAATAAATAAATAAATAAATAAATAAATAAATAAATAAATAAATAACCTGTTTAATCCCCCTCCTTTGCAGCATTCTGGTTTTCATAACAAAAAAAGGATGATGAAAATACTGTATTCAAGACTCATTCATAGCAAAACCAATAATTTCCCAGACTAAGCTAAAATACATCTTTTTTTTTCCTCAGTGGCTCAGCAGGTTGAATTCTTTGTCTTGATCATTTGCAAATGGCCTGTTGCCAATCAAGATTTAAAGCTGTAAAGGCTCACTCTTGGAGGAGCCATTAATCATCGATGACCCAACTTTCAGGAAGAAAATAACTGGAATTCCTAGAAGTGAGATTCATGGAAGGTAATGAGAGAATGAATGTATTTGAAGACTGATAAAGGAGGCTTCTGGGAAAAGCTTTTTACTGTGACTGTACTCTATTCCCATCCACAGAGTTATGATTCTCTTCTTCTTGCCTCTTATCAAGATAATCACAGTGGCTGTCCAAAAGATATATAAAATATAATGAGTTGGAACAGGTATAAACCAAGCACATTGTGTTAAAATTATTATGCAAGAGGTTAAAATGAAATTTTATCTTCCATTTTATCATCATTGTTTTCCTGTTGCTTCAGCCATTATTATTATTTTTTTGTTAGTTCTGATGTCATGTCCGAACCATCGCGATCCCATGGACAACATTCCTCCAGGCCTTCCTGTCCTCTACCATCTTCTGGAGTCCATTTAAGCTCATGCCGACTGCTTCAGTGACTCCATCTCATTCTCTGTTGTCCCCTTCTTCTTTTGCCCTCAATCTTTCCCAGCATTAGGCTCTTCTCCAGTGAGTCCTTCCTTCTCATTAGGTGGCCAAAGTACTTGAGTTTCATCTTCAGGATATGGCCTTCTAAAGAGCAGTTAGGGTTGATCTCCACTAGGACTGACCGGTTTGATCATCTTGCAGTCCAAGGGACTTGCAGGAGTCTTCTCCTGCACCATAGTTCAAAGGGAAAACCATAGCCTTAACTTTTGTTGGCAGGGTGATGTCTCTTTTTTATATGCTGTCTAGATTTGCCATTGCTTTCCTCCCCAGGAGCAAGCATCTTTTAATTTCTTGGCTGTAGTCCCCATTATTTTAGTTAGACAAAAAAATTAAGAAGGAAAGAAGGAATCATTGCCTTTGGTTTATCACATGAAGACACATCCATTTGGAGGCATCTATGTTGCAGGCAGCTTATTCACTCAGAGCTGAAATTTGATTGTTCCTGTTTGTCTAGCTGAAGAACTATTTCCTTTCTATTCCCTTTGTGAATAGAAGAAAACATGGGCTATCCTAGGTCAGGGTCCTCCCCCCGCACCTTCCCAAAAAGCAAGGATGACTGGGGAGTTGGTTGAATACCACATTCCATGGTGACAATTAGCAGACTATTCTGCTGTCAACAGCTGATAGATTCTTAGGACAGCCATTCATTTTGTTTAATTGTGTATACATTTTTACCTGTTGTTCATTAAACACAACAACAACAGCACTGTTAGAAGTCATTTACAGCTTTCAGAATACACAATCCAGTTGAATCTTCTGAAGTAACAGGTTTAAACAAGCGTTTAAAGGCTAAAATACAGGAAAATAACAAACTTTCAGAAGGTTTAACTAACTAGCTGGGTGAGTGGATATCTCTTCAAATGATACAGAAAGGTGCTCAGCCTCAGCCATGAAAGGTGAGGAATTACGTCAACAGGGCATTTGTATGATGAATATCCTGTTGGGTGACAGCTTAGTGAATCACTACCCATCACTAAATCTTGGTTCATGAGGAATAGGAATGTGTAAAACTCATAGTTTAAGGAAAACAAAACAAACACATTTCCTCCCCTTCAGTTGATACTAATCCAACCATTTTGGGAGTGTTCTGAAATTAAATTTTTAAAATTTCAAATTTATGAGGCCCGTAACAGCTTTTCTTAAAAGAAAAAATGGACCAAAAATGGCAAACATTTTCCAGGACTTTGAACCCAGGAGAGCTAAATGAGTAAGGTGCTTTTCCAGATCGCAATTTGTTGCTTTGAAATACTTAGGAATTAATTTCAGCTCCAGCTCTCACCAAATCACAGTGATAGAAATGAAATCCAGCAAAAAGCTGCTTTGTCTCCTTCAAAAACTCCCTTTCCCAACATTTTTTTAAAAAATAAACTTGTGTTCAAATAGCACTTTCTAAAAACCATAATTTATATTGAGGGATTTGCATTTTAAAAATCTTCATCACAAAATTTTTTAACATGTCAGTGAGTAAAAGCATAGTGTTGTGCATTTTTTTCTGAAAATATATTCTTTGTTGGTTTATGTTTACACTTACATAAATTAGGGGCAGATGCAGACAAATTGTCTTTCTGTTATGAGACGTGAATGTAAAAAGTTATGGAATGTTCTATATTTTAAAGGAATACCACTAGATTGGAATAACATTGACTTGGTGCTCTTTGCAAATTCTTGTAATGTGAACAGGATTTTTTTAAAGCAAGTTGCACATTTGTGCTTAAAACCGACTGAGTATGGTTGCTGATAAAACAAAGTAAGTCCAATGTCATTTTAGATTTGTGTTGTATGATTTCCATGATTTTGCTGACACAAATGCATTGCAGGCATGTGGCTTCTTATAAGGAAATGTTTTCCATATAACAAAATCATCTTGTGTAAACCAACTCAGAGTGAAGAGTGTTTGGTAATTTTGAACTGATTTGGAAACAAAAGGAATTTGATAGTGTAAAGGTGAGGATTTTTATTCTGCTCTCACGTTAACATTTCCTTAATTAAATAATGTTGACAATAGAATGTTAGTTACCTTCTTCTTCTCCTCCTCTTCTTCTTTCTTCAATATCAGTTTATTTGGGGATGGACTATTTTTTCCCAGAGTTGGTGGAAGAACATCAAAATGACACTCTGAAAACTATCTCAGGTTATAAATAGCTCTGCTGAGATTCCGGCTTCTGCTTGGCAGAGTCAGACAGAGGCTGCTAGGAAAGATGGGTTATAAAAAAGAATTATTCATTTTCCTCTTCTAATTAACGAGGTATTGGTAAAAAGTCCTGGGAGAGTTGGGTTGAGCAAAGTACAGCCCGTTCCTCGTGCCCCTTGTGGTATGCATCAAAGGAAATGCCATTCTCTGTCAAACTTCTCCCTCCCCCTTTCACGTGCATGGAATGGCAAAGTATTTCCTCCATGACACAGTCTTGACTGAGATTAATGGGAGAGAAATGGAATTTGCAGAGTGCTGATCTAACACAGAAGATTGTACTGGGCTCAGGCATGGAAGTACTGTAACTCTGTGAGTCAAAGTTGTTACTAGGAGCCAATACCTATGGAGGGCTGGTATCTCTGGAAAACACCTGATCTGATTTGAGCCCTGAGGGGGCCTTTGCACCAGCTTCTTCCAGCCATAGCTGATTGCTCAGAGATACTTGAATAAGCTAAATGACTTGGAGCACTGGGGAGAAATGGTGCTGTGCTTCAGCAACCTGTTCCATGAGACTCGGAAGGGAATGCTTTGGGGGCTGGTGTAGCTGAACTTTACCTAGTTTGCTTAAGCACAGGTTCTCTTCAATTATAGATGCTGAGCAAGATTAATTACAGAGCTTGAAAAAACTAACCGGAGTGGGGGGAGGTTATGAAAAGGCACCTATCCATTAAATGAGTAGATTTCATGCTGTTGAAATCTTTCACAGACTGACAGGATGGTGTCTGGAGGCCAATGTCCTTATTTCCATATCTGCAGCCCACAGAGAAGAGGACTGAATTTTATTTACCATTACTATTAATTATTTATTTATTGATGTATTTATTTAAAAGATTTGTATGGCTGCACCTTAAGCAATTCTGGACAGCTCACAACAATACATTAAAACCGATGTCTAGAGAATAATCATAAAAACAGCAAGACAATAAAATAATAAAATGAAAATCTTACACCTTAGTCATCCCCTTAGGATGTCCCACAATAAGCTCCAGTTGCTCTCCTTCCATACTTTTTATCTATATGATCCTATCCCAGCACCTTGGTAAAATGTCTGGTCTTAGTAACCTCCCAAAAGGTAAAAGGGTGGGGGCCTGCCAAGCTGCCAGGAAGGAAGGTGTTCCACAAGATAGGGCAGTGTGGTGGAATGTAGTCTGGAGTCCCAAGAGGGAGGTGTTACGTATGTAGGTTTGAAGTCATTGGTTTAGTTTGAACTGTTCTTGTAAAATGTTGGAAATGATTGGTTTAAAAAGTGCGGGAAAACCCTGCACTCTGATTGGCTGGCAACTGTGGCTGCTGGCTATAAGTAGCAGCCACAGCCCAGCCAAATTGGGTCCGTTATGAGCTGTAGTCACTAATAAACTTAGAGCTTGAAGCACTCCGCGTCTGTCTCTTCATGCAAACTTAACACTGGCGACGAAGGTGGGATTCCCCTGAAGAAGATGGCAACGCGGAACAGAAGGAGAGCGAGATGGCTGCACTGAACACCCCCCCAGCCCCGTTTGATCCGATGGCAGAAGACTGGGAGTCATATGCAGATCGCTTCCAAATGTATCTGGAGGGAAACGATCTCGCCAACATTTCCGAGAAGCGGAAGAGGGCGGTCTTTCTCACGCACTGCAGTCCGGCAGTTTTCAAGATGGCAAAGGCATTGGCGGGAGCTGCAGACGTGAAGGTAATGGACTGGCCTGACTTAGAAAAACTGTTAAGAGCCCATTATGCGCCACAAGTATCGTGCCTCATTAAGAGACACGAGTTTTACCATCGTGATCAAGGGGAAAGCTTAAAACGTAAATGACTTGTGGCAAGTTTAAGAGACATTGGGGTGCATGCGAATTTAACAATTTAGAAGAGGCCATGCGCGATCGATTTGTTCTGGGCCTTAAAGACAAGGTGCTACAGAGCAAGTTATTACTGAAACCTAAGATCATGCTGAAGGAAGCAATAGAAGAGGCCTCTTCAGCAGAAGCTACCAAGTCCTCAGCAGTAGCCATGAAGAAAATCAACAAGGCCACAAGCCATCCTGATGTGGAAAAGTCCACAACAACTCATTGTGAGCAAACAGATTCTGAATCAGACTGTAGTGAGGTGGAGGAAGGAATTTACAGACTCAGAATAGAGCGGAAAAAGAAAGACCTGGGAAGAAAGAGGCAAGATTTCTACTGCAGAGGTTGTGGGGAAGCCACCCCTGCACTGAATGCAAGTTTTAGACACCATTTGCCTCCATTGTGATAAAAGAGGACACCTAGCAAGAGTCTGCAAATCATCCAGAACTCCACCCAACAGAAGAAAGTTTGCTACAAGCAAAGACAAAGAATTCAGGCCCAACAATCTCAGTGAGAAAATGGGGCGCAGCACAGAAGCAAATGGGAAGAATGAAACTCATCAAACAGTAACTATTGGTCATTCATCACCTTTAAGAAGCAGAAAAGTGCATGTCAAGGTACTTATTGAAGGAAGGCCTTGCCAAATGGAAGTGGATTCAGGCTCATACCTATCTATGGTGTCATGGGACACTATTCACAGACGTCTTCCTAACATCCAGAAGAAGCACTTCAAGAAGCAAGCATTGACTCTTAAAGATTACCAAGGGAACAAGATTCCAGTAGTTGGAACAAGAGAATTCAATGTGAAATTCAAGGGCCACACCAAACGCCTACCACTGACCATCATGGACAAGGACTGCCCAAGTCTGCTGGGCCTTGAGTGGTTCAACCCGCTGGGCATCGAGGTGACTGGCATCAATCACGTGACCAACACTGAGTGGGAAGAGCCCTTGAAGTCTGAGTTTCCAGAGGTCTTCAGCGACGGATTAGGCAAGTACTTGGGGACCCCCATCACATTTAACCTAGATCCCAAGGTACAACCAATCTGTTTAAAACCCAGAAGGGTCCCATTTGCCTTAAAGGAAAAAATTGATGCACAATTAGATAAACTAATAGCTCAAGGGGTTTTAGAGCCCACTGATCACTCCAGGTGGGAGACACCCATAGTCACACCAGTCAAGGCTGATGGGTCTGTGAGAATCTGCGGAGACTACAAGGGGACATTGAACCATGTGCTACAACAGAGCGCATATCCAGTTCCAGTAGTGCATCATTTATTACACTCTCTTGGAGGGGGCACAGTTTTTGCCAAGTTGGACCTGGCACAGGCATATCAACAATTAACAGTTGATGATGCCACTGCTGAAGCCCAAACCATTGTGACCAATAGAGGTGCCTTCAAATGCAAAAGATTGCAATTTGGAGTAAGGGTGGCACCAGGCATCTTCCACAGCCTTATGGAAAGAATGTTACAAGGGTTGCCAGGGGTGGTGCCCTATTTTGATGATGTTTTAATTTCTGCTGAAAATGACACTCAATTACACGAGAGACTCAGGGAAGTCTTAACTAGATTCAAAAAAGCGGGGTTAAAAGTCAAAGAAGAAAAATGCACACTTAGAACAGATAAAGTGGAATTCTTGGGTTACATGATGGATAAACATGGCATCCACCCCACAGAGGCAAAGGTTCAGGCAATCAAAGAAGCCCCCAGGCCAAAATGCAAAACAGATTTGCAAGCATTCTTGGGACTCATTAACTTCTATCATATGTTTCTACCTCAGAAGGCAACCATTGCAGAACCCCTACATAGGTTGCTGGACAAAAATCTGCTTGGGTCTGGGGAGGAAGGAACAGGCTGCATTTAACAATATCAAGAGACTAATCACGTCTGATGCTGTGCTGATACAGTTCTCTGAGAACTTTCCTGTTGTTCTGACTTGTGATGCCTCCCCTTTTGGAGTGGGGGGGTTTGAGCCACATGCTTCCCAGAGGGAGGGAAGCTCCTATTGCATTTTACTCTCGCACCTTGACTAAAGCAGAGAGGAACAACAGCCAACTGGACAAGGAAGCCTTGGTGATTGTAGCAGCTGTCAAAAAATTCCATGTGGGAGAACATTTACTGTTGTCACAGATCACAAACCTCTTTTAGGCATTGTGGCAGGGGACAAACCAATGCCCACTATCCTGTCACCAAGAATGCTGAGATGGACTGAATTTCTTGCTGCTTATTCATACAAACTGATCCACAGACCTGGTAAAGACATTGGGCATGCAGATGCTTTGAGATGCTGCCCACTTCCTTCACACATTGAGGACCCTGTTCCTGAGACTCACACCTTTTTTCTAGAAACTGTTGCCAAACTTCCAGTACACGCTGCTGAAATTGCCAGAGAGACTGCCAAAGACACTTTATTGGCTCCTGTTATAGGCTGGATTAAGAAAGGTTGGCCTCTTCAAGATCTACCTCACCTTGCCCAACCTTTTAAATCCAGGCAAACTGAATTATCTGTATTAAGAGGATGTATTTTGTGGGGTAACAGGATGGTTATTCCTGCAAAACTACAAAAAGAGGTTTTGGAAATGTTACATGAGGGTCATCCGGGAATTGTCAGAATGAAGGGATTGGCCAGGAGCTATGTATGGTGGCCAGGTATTGACAAAATGGTTGAAAACTGGGTTGCATCTTGTCCCAACTGTCAGGTAGTCAGGCCTGCCCCACCTCTCACCCTCACACAGGAATGGGAATGTCCTAGGGGCCCATGGTCCAGGATTCACATTGATTTCGCTGGCCCTACCAGAGGGCACACCTTTCTTATTATAGTAGATGCATATTCCAAATGGCTGGAGGTTATCCCTATGGCATCCACCACAGCTGAAGCTGTCATCAAGCAGCTTAAGAGGCTTTTTGTAACTCATGGGTTACCTGATGTCCTCGTTTCTGACAATGGTCCTCAATTTACGTCCAACCTTTTTGAATCATATCTAGCACAGCAGGGTATCAGACATGCCCTGACAGCCCCTGGGCATCCTTCAGCTAACGGCCAGGCTGAACGTATGGTACGATTTACCAAGGAAAAACTTCAGCAATTGGGTCCAGGGGATATCACTGAGAGAGTTGAAAAACTTCTCAGTGTTCAGCATATCACTCCCAACCCCTCAACTAATTTAACCCCAGCTGAATTGTTGATGGGTAGGAAACTCAGGTCTCCCCTTGACTGCCTCCATCCCACTTACGCACCCAATGCACCACTAGATTCCACTAGTAAAACTCGCACTTTCACTGTGGGTGATTCTGTTTATGCTAAGAACCTCATGGGTGAACCATTATGGATTCCTGCTGAGATAACTCAAATCATAGGCCCCAGGTCTTCCAGGGTACAAGCGGAGGATGGTGTCCTCTGGAGCAGGCACATTGATCAGTTAAGATCCAGATTGCCTCAGGAGCATCGCTTTTACTCCTTTCTGCTTCCCATACCTACTGCCTCTTCTAGGGGGGAAGGGGAGGATTATGAGAGTAATCAGCAAGTAAGAATCAACCCCATGTGTAACGAGCTAACACGACAGGAACCATCCCAAAACCTGTCACAATATCAACAACCATTTTCACAAATGGAAGATTGCACATCCCTACCTGATTTAGGTGCTGACATGGGTTGGAGATGGATTGGGAGGAGAGACCAGGTTGTAGTAACCAAACAGGTTCTACCATTACTACAAGTCCAAGTAAGGAAATGTCAGCAGACACATTTCCTCTCTCACAAGGTGAGAACCTTAAAACATCTGAACCACGTAGGTCTCAACGTACATGTAAGAGCCCCACCTATTTAAAAGAATACATTAGATAGGTTGGGGTTTGAGTATGGACTGAACCTAGTGAGGAGGGGTGTTATGTATGTAGGTTTGAAGTCATTGGTTTAGTTTGAACTGTTCTTGTAAAATGTTGGAAATGATTGGTTTAAAAAGTGCGGGAAAACCCTGCACTCTGATTGGCTGGCAACTGTGGCTGCTGGCTATAAGTAGCAGCCACAGCCCAGCCAAATTGGGTCCGTTATGAGCTGTAGTCACTAATAAACTAAGAGCTTGAAGCACTCCGTGTCTGTCTCTTCATGCAAACTTAACAGGAGGGGCTGCTGCTTCCCAGAGGGTGAAGAGGCAACAGTGCTTGGAAACTGTGATATGCAGGAAGAGGGTTGAGACAGCCCCTCCTTAGCAGTTCAGAGTGTATGTCTTTAGTAATGCAGATAGTTGTTTTCATTTGGCAAGATTTCTGCCTGTAGGTGAACAACAATTAAAAAAAAACCCTACTCAGATAATTGATTTCATTCCTCCCAGGCAAACCAGGCAGGAAACACAAGATGGAATAATTTCACAGTAATGTAAGGTTATCTTGCAAGTCTGAAGGCACAAACTTTCCACTTACACTTTTAATTACTTGATCCATCAGGGTGGGACTTTTCTAAGTCTCTTTCTCTGACTGTTAAGTGACTTTAAGCTCTCTTGTCTGATTGTTTCCTAGATAGCATCTCCTCTTCTCTTTCCCCAAGGTCATTCATACATTCCATTACGCATAAGCAGGAACAGGTATCATTTACAGTTCCCCTTAAGTTTGTGATCATCTACTCAGTATTGCCTGCAGTAACTAGCAGTAGTTCTGCATGGTTTCAAACAGGAATTATTTTGAGTCCTGTCTTTGGCATGCAAAACCTGTGCTCTACGCCATATGAGCAGTAGATATCATGATGAATACACCTACTTTGAAATGGGTACTTCTGTATTCACTTTGGGCTGCAAAAAAGGCTATATCACATGTTCAGTCTAAGGACTGTAAGGTGTCCATTTAATGAAATATGGGAATTTGCAGACTGGATAAAATTTGTAATCTAGCAATCCAAACAAATGGCTAAAATTATATTTGGATCAATAATATTTGGATCAATATTTCTTTTGCAAATATATTGTATGTAAAGTTACATTATCCAAGACTCAGACAGTAACAGTGGTGATGGCTCTAGTGCAGAAGAATTTTTTTGTGATTGTTATTACTAGATGAAGTTAGGACTTAGAGCTTCTGTAGGAATGGAAAATGAATAAAAGTCTACTCAAAGAGGCAGGTTGATCCAAATAGTTTCCTGGAATCTTTTAGGATTTAAGGGCAAACAAAATTATTAGATAAGAGAGTAATTTGAAGGGAAGGTTTTTAGTTTGGTGCAAAGAAGTAATTGAAGGATATTAAATTCTATATGTTATAGAAAATGTGAATAACAATATGTTTTTCTTCTTCCTTCATAATGTTAGAACTTGGTCTTCTCTTACAATAAACTATGAGGAGATTCAGCACTGGGTCTCTGAAGTCAGAGTCAGTTTGAGTCAGAAGGTACCTAAATTGAATAAATTGAAATTGAGTAAAAGTAATTTATTTATTTATTTATTTATTTATTTATTTATTTATTTATTTATATTTATGTGATTTATATGCCGCCCTATCTCCCTGAGGACTCAGGGCGGCTTACAATAATAAGAACAGAGCAATACAAATATTAAAAAACTATTAAACCGAAATCTCACAAACCATTATGATTAAAATTACAACTAAAAACAACTAAAAAACCCTCCTGCCATCAGTCCAGGTAGGCAAGTTGGAACAGCCATGTTTTTAGGCCACGGCGGAAAGATCAGAGGTCAGTGTTATGTATGCAGGTTTGAATGTCATTGGTTTAGTTTGAACTGTTCTTGTAAAATGTCAGAAATGATTGGTTTAAAAAGTGTGGGAAAATCCTGTACTCTGATTGGCTGGCAACTGCGGCTGCTGGCTATAAGTAGCAGCCATAGCCCAGCCAAATCGGGTCTGTTATGAGCTGTAGTCACTAATAAACTCTTCACTGAAGCACTCCGCGTCTGACTCTTCATGCAAACTTAACAGTCAGGAGCCACCCGAAGCTCCAGGGGCAGTTGATTCCATAGGGTGGGTGCTCCCACAGAGAAGGCCCTACCCCTGGGAGCCACCAGCCGACATTGCCTGGCTGATGGCACCCTGAGGAGGCCCTGCTGGTGGGAGCGCACAGGACATCGGGAAACTGTTATTGGCACATCATATACCGTTATTCACACATCATATACCTAAACTGTGGAATTTGCTTCCATGATACTCCACTATGGAATATTATTAAACAGGACTGGACAATTTTATGCTGGCTCTGGTGATCAATTCTTAGTATCTCTGGCATTACAGCCAGTTCGCATTGAAGCAACTCAGGAGAGGGCTATTAATTCTGTCATTCTTGATGAAATGGTTGAAAATAGCAAGTTCAACAACCGAAGCCCAAGTCTTGACTGATTTCCCACAGCAAATCAATGAAACTGAGGGTGAGATTTACCAGAATCTGTTGCAGAAGTGAAGTTCTACTTTCCTTAAGTTTAGAAAGCCTCATTCTGCCTGAAAACCTGCTATCAAACTAACCAGAAGCAACATTTTGAAAGCTAATTTTAGAAATGGCCAGTTCTGTATATTTTGCAACATATTTCATGAAATGTCTATTATTTATTTTGGGGGACTATTTGTTATGAGAATGTTATTTCTGATGCTACCAATCTATAAACCTTATTCCAGGTCAAAATAACTCACAGATGATTAATATACAGTATATTTCTGCATACCATTATGCAGCAGTTGTACAGATATCACAGGATTTCCACCATGCCTTCACCAACATCTTATGAGTTTTGGAGACATTGGAATGTCCCTCTGCTGTCTCCAAAGCTCTCTTCATTTTCTTGAGTTCTTGCGAAATGTGCAGTGGATAAGGCTTAGCTGAACCTCTGAATACTCAGGAGCCTTTTCAGGCAATAGGCACCTAATTGCTCCTTTTGGAAGCTCCTTTCAAAATCAGATCTTGAATTTCAAGGGCAATTCTGTTTAAACCTAGTCAACATTAGTATTTATTTAATTGGAAAAAACTAATTTTTTTAGCATACTCAATAAAAAGAATGATTAAAAATAAATAAATCTGCCTATTACTATAATACCATTGATGGATTACCATGAAGAACTTTACACTACACTTATGATGGTTCTGGGTGATGGGCTAAATATATCTAATAGCAATAGACTTATATACCGCTTCATAGTGCTTTATGTCACTTTCTAAGCATATTGCCTCCAACAGTCTGGGTCCTTATTTTACTGACCTCGAAGGATAAAAGGTTGAATCAACTTTGAACTGGTCAGGATTAAACTGCTGGGAGTTGGCAGAATTAGCCTGCAATACTGCATTCTAACCACAGTGCCACCATGGCTCTTGAAAGTGAAGAGTATCTGTACAAATCAGGTGAGGGGAAATAAAGGAATTCTGTTCGAATTTTGTGGGAACTGAACTGAGCCAGGTATTCTTCTCTTAATGGTCTTTGCAGCATTATCCAATGAGCACCAACAGTCACCTTCCACTGACCAAAAATCCAATTATTCATCTGAAAAGAAGGTATACTATGGCAAATGGCAAGTAAATAGTGGAACTTTGACCTAAAATGTAGCATGTCAGAGAAAGGGCCTTGGTGGTGCAGGCTGTTAAATGTCTAGCACCTAATTCCAGCTGCCTGCAATTACTGCAGGCTCGAATCCCACCAGGCTCAAGGTTGACTCAGCCTTCCATCCTCTTGGGGTAGGTAAATTGAGGACCCAAGATTGTTGGGGGCAATAAGCTGACTTTGTAAAATGCTGCTTAGTAATAAACAGGCATATACAATGGAATGAAGGCTAGTGCTGAGTGCATTGGGTTGCGCTCCAAAAATTGTAAGCCGCCCTGAGTCTCCGGAAGAAGGGCAGTATATAAATATGAATTTTTTAAAAAATCACATTTTAACTCTATGTATAAAAAGACAGACAAATGCAAAATGCTTTGAATTTTAAAAATTTCTTGGTCAATTTCAGTTAATCCAAGATTAGTGAAAATGTTTGCTTCTGCACATACTATGCTGTACTTGTTATAATATTTTCTACATTAAAAAAATCCAGTGGAATACAATATAGAAATGGAGTCTTTAGTGATTTGTGTATCTCTCCTATACTATAGTGCTTTGGAACAGCAAAAAATATTTTAGTTCCTTGGACATTTTTTTTCTTTTAAAAGTTATGACAATGACATTACTGTAACATGGATCATTACATTATTTTTCCTTCCTCTCTTGTTTTTAAAGCATGGACTTTTTTACATAGTGTAAATCATACTTTCTAGCATGCATGACTATGCTCACAACTTCAGAATGGCAGGAATTACTAAAAGGTAAAGGCCACTACAAGTATTGAAAAAATGGTTGAGCTGATTATTCTAGACATCGCAGAGAAATTGACCTCTCCCTCTGTCATGCAGAGACTGTTAGAGGGTTTGTCAGCTGACCTGAAAAGGTATTTTATAGCTACAAAAACACAAAGGTTTCAAAAGGCTTATTTATATAATTTGTTGCTTTGGTCAATGGCGCTAAAAGTAGTATTAGTATTTTAGTAAATAAAGCAGCCCTGATTGCCCACAGATCCTTCCTTCCTTCCTTCCTTTTCCGTTCCTCCCTCCCCTTCTTTTTGTAGACTGACCACCAACCACTGGCAAGGATTGAAGCAATTTACAATAGGAACACTACCAATACTTTATTTTTAGTTACTTTCTGATCCTAGCCAAATTCTTCCTCTTGCACTTTCTAATCAATTTGACATAGGCAGGCAACTTAGTCTGTTCCAGATGTCCCTGGAGAAGACGGCTTCCTTTTATCATTTACTACCATAAATACTAGCAGCCAATGGGAGATGTAGTTAAAAACATCTGGTGGGCAGCAGGTGGCTTATTCTTTCATGATGAGAGAAGGTGAGAAGGTGGATAGTGGCCCGCCCAGATATGTGGATGATTGTAGTTTCCCAGCAAACGTCTGTGAGATGAAAAGAAACCCCAGAATGGTTTCTGCCTATCCCACCTCACTTTCTCCCCATGACTCCTCCTCCAATCGTCTGTGTAGTGGCAAGGCTAGGCAAACGAGGATGTTTCCCGAGTTGTCATGGCAACATGATGCATCTTTCAGTTGCCACAGTAACCTGGGGTGCTTTTTAAAATTCAGGACAGGTAATTCCCCCTGCCCTCCTCTCCCCTTGCTTTAATTTATTTTTTATCGCTTTCCTTCCAGGAACACGCTACCTCCTCCTTGTGCCACAAGCAAAGTGGGATGGTAGAGATAAAGGGGCCTGAACACTGTCAGAACTGAGCCTCTGCAATCAGCTGAGAGAGGCTGACTCTGCAATGAGGAGCAGGGAGAGAAGGCTGTTCCCTGCTAAAGGAGAAGGCCTGTTGAAACAGCCTTTCTCTCTGTGAAGGCAGCTTGGGAAAGCACACATATTAAATCAGTACCCAAGGCACTGTTGGAAGAACTTTCCAACAACATTGCAGTTAAGACCAGAACTGAGCCAGGCCCATAACACCAGAAGGCCTTTACATGAAGCTGCTTGCTCCTCACTTGCCTTCTGCCTCTCCTTCCTTTTTGGCTGCTTGGAAGGAGATGGTGAGGAATGAGGAGGTTCCTTCTCCTTACTTGTTGTGGTGAAAGCAACAGAAGCAACAAGGAGCATTGGGGTTATAGATCTGAAAATGCAAGTTCCTAACCCTGGTTCCATAATCCATTGCTCTTTGGAGTGACAGCATGGCTCCCCTGGAATGTCCTTACAATAATGCAGTGGATACCTCCCTTTCAAAAGCATCAGGTTTACAAATAGGTATCAGGTTATTGTAGCTGATTCAACTTGTTCTCCAAGGCAACATCCTTAGTTTCTCAAGCAAGCAAGCAAGCATCTCTCTTGGTTGAATTGAAAATATTATTTCTGTGATAATAGATACACATAATAATCATTCATACACACATACCCATGCACATAATGGTGTTGACAAATCTGATAATTATTTTGTTACTGGTTAAAACGGGATTTTAAGCCTCATGCTAATAAGACAGGTGAGTTGAGAAGAAATTTTGTGCAATCAGTATTTGGCATAGACCTGAAATCTGGATCAAAATCCATGAAAGAACAGTCAATGCATTAGCACAAGAGAGCTGATGTTGACAGAATTAAGGAATCCAGAAACTGGGCCAGGTCAAAAGGTGAAAGCAAAGCTTGTGTTAAAATTTGAAGAGCTGAGTTCCTGTTGGGGTTAGGAAAACAGCCTTATCCACAGGGTTAAAAGTCCAGGACTTTTGGAAGCATGAAAGAGCTAGTGTTGGGAACACAAAGCCTTTTGTTCAGTGAAGTGATCCACTCTGGTTTCTGGAGCAGATTCCCTGGGCAATTCCCAGGAGTCATTAGTTAAGACTACAGTGTACAGTTTATGGGGATGAAAAGTGAGTGAGAAGGTTAAAGGCCAAGAGTAGACTAGACATGAAGACAGACATTAGAGTTAGAGGCAAAGCCAATGCGAAGGCGGTGATGAAGGAGGAAAGGAGCACATCTCCTGCACGTGTGCAAACAAGACAGGGGAAAATACAGATGTGCAGGCAACGCTGACAGTCACAGTCACTCAGGATTAGGATAATCAGCCACAACTCATCCTGTAGGCAACACGCAGAAACGGCCTGTTAATAGGTTGTCACAGAATGGAGCTGGGGATGAAGGGATTAGTGCAGGTTCTCAGTCATAAGCCTATTTTGCCAAATGCGCACAATAGCAAATTAAATTTAAAAATAATTAAAAATGCATACACAAGAATATCCAATAAATTTCATATACACTTCTATGTATATATGTTCCATTAGGATACTTGTGGAACATTTTCTGATGTAGGTACACACTGATTTTTTGTACACCCATATGTATGTTTTATATGAATGCCTGTAGCTGAAAGTTACTGCAAAAGGACAGAGCCTTCCACAAGGCTGTGTAATGGCACTTCCACTATTCAACATACATATCAGATATGCCAGCAACTAGGGAATGCAAATTTGGATTTGCTGATGATTTGGCCATAGCAGTACAAGAAAAACACATGGAGGCAGCTGACAGCCTCCTGTCCAAAGCTTTTAAAATCTTGGGAACATTAGTCTCTGTCTGGAGGCTTACTCCTAGCACCAGCAAAACAATAACTACACGCTTCCAACAAAATTAGGGACGCGGTGGCTCAGTGGTTAAGATGCTGAGTTTGTCGATCAGAAAGGTCAGCAGTTTGGTGGTTCAAATCCCTAGCACCACATAACGGAGTGAGCTTCCATTACTTGTCCCAGCTTCTGCTGACCTAGCAGTTCAAAAGCATGTAAAAATGCAAGTAGAAAAATAGGGACCACTTTGGTGGGAAGGTAACAGTGTTCCATGTACCTTCGCCATTAAGTCATGCCGCCACATGACCATGGAGACAGCGCTGGCTTTTCGGCTTTGTAATGGAGATGAGCACTGCCCCCTAGAGCCAGAAACCACTAACACATATGTGCGAGGGGAACCTTTACCATTACCTCCAACAAAATTAACAACAAGCTAGCATATGAAACTGCAAAGTTCTACTTAAACAACAGCTTACTGCCTGATGATCCACAGGGTTCCAAAGCATTTTGGAGTAACATTGGACCAGACTCTCTCCTACAAGAAACACCTAGAGAATACGGTGGCAAAAATCAATACTAAGAACAGCATACTCCAGAAATTATGTGGAACTAAATGGGGAGCTTCAGCTGCTACCCTCATTGCATCAGCAATAGGGTTGGTCTATTCCACAGCAGAATACTGTGCCCCTGTATGGCTTAACAGCTGCCATACTAGTAAGTTAGATGCCAGGCTCAACTACACCATGAAGATTATAAGCGGATGTATCAAAACCACTACAACTTGCTGGCTCAAGATGTATTGATACTGTAGAATACAGTATCTATGTAGTATATTGTAGTATACTACACTATTCTACATAATATATGATTTTAAAACGTCAGTAGTACCAAGATCTGAAAAATTGAAAGATTTGGCATAAACCAGTGATTATTTGCACACTGGGTACCATACAATAGCAAACCATCTTGGATGCACTTGAAAAATCTGTGCATTGAAAAATGTCAGTTTGTCAATTACAAAAGGCCACAAAGCTTGGGTCCACTATACTATACTGTACCATACTGATAAATTATAACATCCTAAGTTCTTAGGCAGAACTTGATGCATATGAAGGCCAAAACCAGCTAAAGAACTGACAGCTGTGATTTCACATTGTTATGTGTATAACAACAGCCAAGTTTGGTCTAGTCCAGTGGTTAAGTCTAGAAACCAGGAGACTGTGAGTTTTAATCCTGCCTTTTGCTTTTATGTATGGTAAATTGATTATTGCACATCTATTTGAAACTGTTTGATGAGTTCAAAAAATCAAGCTAAGACAAGACAAGACAAGACAAGACAGAAAGAAGGAAGGAAGGAAGGAAGGAAGGAAGGAAGGAAGGAAGGAAGGAAGGAAGGAAGGAAGCAAGGAAGAAAGAAAGAGTCCTTTTTCTTCTTCCAGGACTGCAATGCAGCATGATAATTTGTTTGTACATTTTCTAAGAATTAAAGGGTATTAATTAATTTAATGTGGGCATTATATACATTTGTGTTTGTTTTACAAAGACTCGAATCAGGCCACAGATTACACCTGAAAAATATTGGAGTGTGATAGCAATGGCAATAGCACTTAACTTATATATCACTTTACAATACTTTACAGCCCTAAGTGGTTTACAGGATCAGCATATTGCCCCCAACAGTTTGGGTCCTCATTTTACCCACCTCGGAAGGATGGAAGGCTGAGTCAACCTTGAGCCTGGTGGGATTTGAACTGCCAAATTGCAGCAGTTGTCAGTCTGCACAAATAGCCTGCAGTACTGCACTCTAACCACTGCACCACCATGGCTCTTATAAGAATTTTAGTGCTGAAAATTGCTCAGTTGAACTCATCTGAATCTTAGAGCATGAATTAAACCAAGTGGCTCTAATTTCTTTCTTCTATTAATAGGATAGCATGCAATTCATAAGAACATGAGAACATTATAATTGTGTGCCAAAGTTCAGAGAGAGTGCTAGAGCTTTTGAGCTTATACATAATATAATCTATTTTTTAAAAGACCTTTTAAAATGTTTCATTTTCATCCCAATGGGCAGATTTTCAGGAATCGTTCTTTTGCATTCCAGTAAAAGAAGACGCATACCAAATTTTATACAAAATTAGAACAATCTTTTTAAACTGTTCTTTTAAATGTTAAGTTTTAGAAGAGGAATAATGAAATTTGTCTTGTTTGGGACCGACTGAAGGTAATGAAATATGCATTGAAAATGGACCCTCTGAAGAAAAATCTCTGTGCAAAATTTCAAACAGACAGACTGACAAGTTCCAGGGTAGAGCGAAGGAGTCGTGGCAAGGCTCATTCTTAAATGCAGTGGAATTGATGGTTGGTTAGGGAGTGGTATCAAAGATTAACTCTCTTTTTTTCCTAAACAAAAGCATGGTTCTCAAGTCAGTTAAGCAGAAATGAGAAATTTAAGTAGAAGCATTAAACAAAGGATTCTCTATTAAGTTGCGCTACAGATGTTGTGATTGGACAAAATATTATAGCCTGATCACATGGATCATTCTGATTTGAGAGCAATTCCAGTAGTCACTTAATCCAAAACTCTCTTTCCCCTTTCCATGAAGGCATTTCATGAATACAAGTACCAAAAATCTGCAAATATTTTTTTTTCTTTAAACACTCTTTTTGGTATATAGCCCAGTTCCCAGAATAGATATTGAAGGCAGAGCCTTAATGAAGGGTTTGGAACCAAGGATAGGGCAAATAAGCTGTTGTTTTGCCTTGAGTGAATTAAACATCAACCAACATACTCAGAGCTTTGGGATTTGCAGAGTTGATTCAGAGTCCTAAAAGAAAGCATTGATGTCCTTTCCACAGGGCAAGCTTGATTTTCCTGAATTTTAATGTTGCATAGGATACATATTTAATCGGATTCAGATTTGCTCTTCTATTTTCTTGTTCCTGTACCAATAAAGAGTGTGTGTTTGTGTAAGTGGGTGAGTGGAGATAGTATCAAATCAGCCAGCCATGCAGTTGTAATCTAGGACAACCCATAGCAATCAAAAGAAAGATGCATTTTTCATGTTTGCATGTACACTGTCATAATATTTTTTTCTATCCCATTTTGCATTAATTCACATTTTTAAAAATAATGTTCATACTTAAATATGTATTCAAATACAATTTTCCCAACTTATTTATCAAGAAATGCAGATTGATTGATTTAAGTCATGCCTTGAAAAATTAGTAGAGGTGAGAAAATTGGGGGGGCCTTGATCATTAGTACTCTCACCATTTTTGAGTCCACAGAAAATTATACCAGTTTGAGCTTTACTATCCAGAAACCCTATCCTGCCTCTATTAGCTTTCTCCACCATTATTTTGGTCTTCTGTCTTCCATCCAATAAGACTATTTTAAAAAAGAAGATGGCTGGGATCACAAAACATGCTGAATCCTAAACATCATGTTCATATCATGAACCATGTTCAAACAGGTAAACCATCTTAAGGCTGAATGCGATTCCCAGAAGATGCTCAAGTTAATAACTGTTCATTTAATGATCATTCAAAGTTATGATGACACTGAAAAAGTTACAATTATTGCGGTATCCCTGTGGTCATGTGATCAAAATTCAAGTGCTTTGCAACTGGCAGGTACTTATGATGTTTGCAGCATCTCAGGGTTATGTGATCACTATTTATGAACTTCCTAAGAGGTCTCAGACAAGCACAATTCATTGGAGAAGCCAGATTTGCTTAATGGCCGTGTGATTCCCCAAATAACTGTGGTGATTTGCTTGATGACTGAGGTAAGAAAAACTGTAAAATCGGGCACGGCTCACTTGATGATGCATTACCTAGCAATGGAGGCTCCATTCCCAATTGTGGTTGTAAGTCAAGGTCTATCTGTAATTACTAATTTCCCATACTATATTCAACTGTCTTTTAGTTTAATTTGATATGTTGTACAAGTCTACCCAATATTTTTCTGTAATGGAAGAATCTTTTATCAGTCTCCAGGATTTTGGGGACAATCCAATGAATGAAGTGCTGCTGATAGTTCACCTTCCTAGGAGACATCCTAGGTATAGGTTATCGTATTGGAGGGCTTGTCTTGACTGTCATGTATCCCCATTGTGGTCTCACCTTTAGAACCCTGAGAATTAAGAAACTGTATATGTCCATGTAAAAATTCAGACTTGGTGGAACCATGTTTGGATAGCAGAACAGCTGTCACTGAACCTTGTGCACAAGGAGAAAACATGTTGGGGATCATGCTCCTAAGCAGATGCAACGACATCATCAATCAGAATATTACTTTATAAAGCTCCTCATTTGGAACCTATTCCTTTGCTGAAGCTATGTCTCTTTCACCATGTTCAGGCTGGGCAGCTGCCTTACTCAATTATTCCTAATCAAGGGGTGCTTGTTTTAGCAGAGCACAGCATTACCATTGCTTATACATTAAGTGTGTCATGCTCAGTTTAGGCATTTAACCCTCAGAATCACAAATCAATTCAAAGCAAGTAGCCTTAGTACTTGTTGACAAAGGTTGGAGCATTATAGAAAGGAGATATGATGGAGGTGCAACCCAGCGAGGGCAGAGTTGCTCTATGTTTGGGAGTTATTTCCCATTCCTCCATCATTATGTCATGATGTGACAAGGGTCAACGCAAGACACATCTCAAGATGTTTCTTGATCCTAAGTAATTTCTAGCCTATTCCTAGCAAGGCAATTTGGTGATTGTTTGTGGCGGCAGGCAATTAATGCCATGGTTTGTCTCTGATGCTGAACTCCATTCCAGTAAAATTTCCCAATAACTCACAGAAATTGCTCTATCTGGCACAGTGTAATGCCTGTATTATCCATGGCCCTTTGGTCTTGAATCATTAATGGAACCTATAAGGATCATGATAAACACGGATGAGCTGAACCAGAAATGGCAGCATATAAATTGCACTGCAAAGTTCAGAGGGAAGGCCAGCACAGCTTAGCTTTCCAGAGCCCCAGATTCTGCACTAATGAGCCAGCCTGCTGAGGGGCTCTGCAATTGCAGAAGGGGAAGGAAGGGGTGGTGGCAAGGTCCATGTCTGGCTGCTTTAGTAAGTTAGCATCCAGACCTTAATTGGTTCCTTGTCAGTCTAAAAGGGGGGACTTAGAGGGGGTAGGTTGAATGCAGAGGCCATGGATTGAGGCCATCAGGACTCACATAAATATAATGGACCACATTAATGCCAAAGATAAGCAAGTAGCTGTATTATTAATGTCAGGGGTGATAGGAAGCAGCTACGTGTCAAAGTTGTCTGGACAGATTATTCAGTACATTAAGAAATATTTATTAAAAGGACTTGCTGCAGTTCTACATTGTGTTTGCCAATCTTTCTAGTTGTTATTATACTCTCCAAGCTGGATCCCTAGACCTTGCTGTTAACTTTTTTTTCTTTTTTTTGGCATTGAAATATGACACATACTGTCACCTAAGTCGATCATTTAACATGACAATAACTTCAGAAAAGATTTATAAGAAGGAACAGGCATATCTGGAAATGGAAGATATTATAGCTAGAGAATCTGAGTGGTGGCCAAAAAAGTTCTTGGCCCGTGTCCAGTTCTGTTCGGTGGTCCTAACAGGTAGAATTTATTCACATGATTTTATTGTGAGTAACAAGGATCTCAGGAGAAAGAGGATATACTTTATTGTACTAAAGTAAAATAAACGATCACTGAGTAAACTATAAGTAAAGTAAAAATAATAATTCTTAAAAATTCTACAAACGGCATCATCAAGTCTGGGTTAGCTGACATTATTTTAACATGGATGTGATAGCAACAAGACCTAGAAGAAACTTTAAACCAAGGTAGTTCGTTGATCCATCTAGCTTTTCCATTGTTGTTGACTGAGGGCAGCTTTCCAAGATTTCAGGCAATGTTATTCTACACATCAATTGACATGGGCTCAATGGCTATTCTAGGATTAAATGATTGTATGAGATGTCCTCTCTTAAGCCAGTGCAAGTACTGCTTGACAAAGTGGAGATGCAGCCTGTCAATTGAACACTAAGTGCTCAAATTTCAAGGAAGGCAAGAAAAAGATGCTTGGAGAACCTCATTCTTTCTTCTGTTTTTCCCCAGTCATCAACCACAAAGGATGGTATAATTCTATGTATGCTCTTTAAGAGTGCTTACACAAAGTTTGCCATTTCTGCATGTTCTAAGTTAATGAGAAATTCTGATTCTGATTTCTTAGAACTCTGACCTCTTAATACTGCCAAGTCAAGGGTTCATCTGAATTTGGAAATGCGTGGTTATCCTGATCTCCGAGCTTATGCGGATTCTCTGCTAATTAGCTACTGTCTGAAATGATAATGCCAGATGAAAGTCTAGCAGTCCTATTTCATAATTTACTAAGATGTCATAACTTTGCAGAGTGCTATCAAATTCCAGCAATTAGAGAGCATGTATTAGCCTTGTGCATATATGTGTGAGGGAGGGAGTGTTAAGAATGCCAGGAAATATGAAATACAATTTTTCAGCAAAACAAAATAGTAACTTGCAGAATAGACTTGTTCAGTTGTTCAATGTATGTATGTTGGAACACAGGAATACAACCAGAGGTGGTATTCAGCAGGTTCTGACCAGTTCTGGAGAACCGGTTGCAGAAATTTTGAGTAGTTTTGAGAACTGGCAAATGCCACCTCTGCCTGGAGATTTACAGTATCCTTCCCCTGCCACGCCCACCAAGCCATGCCCACACAACCGGTAGTGAAATTTTTTTAATCCCACCACTGAATACAACTACTATAAAAAAAACTAAAAAGTTGGTGGAATCTTTCCAACAAGTGCCATTAATTAAATATGTGTCATTAACTCTGTGTTGACTATTAGTGACCACATTTTCTCCAGGATGATAATATGGGAACTTACTAAATACATATATACGTATGGCTGCATGATTCACATTCACATAGACACATCCACATTCATACAAGCAAATCAAATAGGCAAGTTTTGTGACTGGTGAAGCTATAGATTCAGTTTAAAGACAATTAGATCATCCCATCCAAATGAATTGATTTACCATGTTAGATATTCAAATTAGGGCTTCCAAACTGATTTGAAAACCTGATGAGATTTGTATATATTTTTTTTTTAGAATAAAATTCATGAATTGATTTGAATCCAGTAGATTGGATTAGTTAATCTGCCCGCCAAATAGACTAGAGTTCACAATATTTTCCAAGTGCAATAAATTATTCCAGTTAATCAGACCTGAATTGTATGAGTACACATAGCTGCTAAGCATGGATTTGAGACATTTGAATACATTGACTGAATTCTGCAAACAAGGATGTATTTGTACCGTTCTAAAGAGAATTGGAATACTATTCACCTGAAGATAGAAAATTGATGTTTCCTTCTATTCAGAGGTACACTGTCTTCAAATGAATAAGATTACCTCTTCATCTCTACCCATAGGAATGAAAAACCCTGAATTTTTAAAAATGTTAATATAAGATTTCTGACTAATAATTTCACAATATGAATTGCATTGTATTTATATTAGATTTTATTCAGAAAAGTTTTTTATTCAAATAGAAACAGGCACATATTGAAATTCACAGGTGTGCTAATTCCAAGATAATATATATGTATACTATATCTAAAACACCATAAAACAAACCCTGCAAAAATAATTGTTATTTAAAATTAAATAAAGGAAAAGTGATATTTGAAACATAGATAAATCCAAAACCTTTTTCTACTTAACTCTAGCTAGTGTTTATGGAGATGCTCAATCATCTAGGTCAGGGGTGTCAAACTCACGTCATCATAGTAGCATCACATGACAAATCAGGACTTTCCCCCATTTGCTAAACTGGGTGTGGGCATAATCAGCACATGATGCCTCCGGCCTATGGGCCGGGAGTTTGACAACCCTGATGTAGGTCATGGTTGCCCCAAAGGTGCTTTTCAAAAGGCAGCTAGACTTTCTTAATTTTTTTCCCTGAAAACATTTCACTCCTCATCCAGGAAGCATCTTCAGTTCTGACTAGTGTCAATATTTTCTTTTAAAAACAACTTCCTATTGTAGAATTGAGGTTTTATTTTTTTCAAATTTGATTGAAATAAAAGCATTAATTGAGGTAGAAAATATAATATAGAGTGAGGCAGGGTAACATTAGGGTAGCAGTCTTGCTTGTGGGAGCGTAAACTGGAGCACTAGGATATAGGGAATGGAAACAACTACTTCTGTCTGATATGAGAGATATAGGAGGGAGAAAAGAACAATGGAGACATTTGAAAAATGATGTAGCCATAAGACATGAAGGATAATGCTGTACTTCTAGTAGATGATTTTACAGCTCTGTGTGTGTTTACACTGTGTGTTGATTTTAGTTGTTTTGGAGGATGTGAACTCAGTTCCATGCTGAGTTGTGTTTTCAAGATTGAAATCTGACAAACAGAAGATGATATGGAACAGAACTGTTTTAAAAACTTGAATAATTGCCACATAATATAGGTGCAATAATTTTTAATCCATATTGTACCTGCGTGTTGATGTTCAAATATTCTGAAATACACTTCATTTTTTGCATTAAACAAAGAAAAAAAGAAAAATGATGTAGCCATCAGCTAAAATGGTTAGGATTTAACTTGGCCTCTGATGCTCTTAGTATTTCCTAAACTAGATGAATTGGTAAGAATTACACGGGGCACCTTGATGAAGATTTGGCAAGCCAAATGACATATAACCTAATAGGAATAATGTCAGGGAGAAGAACACCAACAACATGATAAGATGAAACTGTCCCATTACTGCATTTCTACCAATCCTGCATTTTTTCAGGTTGATTCTCAGTGAAATTGCCAGCTTTCATTTGATGCAAAGTCATTTACAGTAATTCTCAGATGCATTCAGTGTCTCTCATATAAGCACTATGTCAATGACGTTAAAGGTCTCAGATGCCTTCAAGAACAGGGTTTGTTTATTAATATTTTGACCACTTTGACACACAGGGCAGGCAGGTTGGCAAAAGGAACTTAACTTCCAGATTTAAACAGTTGAAAGTGTTAATTGGCTTTGCCAGAAACATTTCTTTGATAGCCATAGTTTTCACACGTGTAACAAGTTCCACCAGGCTGTGGAGAGGCCAGTTTGCATGAATTTAAGAATTATTGGAGAAGTCATTGGAAACATGGGGAACAACTTTTATTGTCTTGGCAGGGAAAGTACCTTTTGAAAGCATGATTTCCAAATGTGCTACAATATATAGTAATAATAATACTTCTTAGCAGATAATAGCAGCCTGAAAGTATCCTTTCCTACAATTAGATTACCACAGAATAGAAGTGAAACAACCATCCTCTAAATTTTCTGCACATTTTAACAAAAAATATTCTGTGACAGAAAGAAACTTTGCAAATATTTCATCCTGGAGCCTAGCTTTTTCAACAAATATAGCCATTTAATTGCATTGTTCAAGGACTTCACAACAAGAAGGAAGAGTCAACAATCCTCATTCATTTAAATCTCCTAAGAAACATTTCCTCCAATAGGTGAACTTTGACATGACTCTAACTGGTAAAGTAGGCTGCTCTGAGCCTGATCTTTACTGCTGAGGTTATGAAAGGTGCTATCCAGATCATATGGCAGCTCTGAGAGATGGTACCCTGGGGAGTCTGATGATGTTTATGAGATAAGTGAGAGTGCTGCCCTGATATTCCCCATGCCTCAATTGGGGTTTTGAGTCTGGGCCCCCTGTCAGCTTTGGGATTCAGGTTCTGTGCTCCATTCTCCTGTGGCCAGAAAGACACACTCATTCCTGTAAGAAAAAGTCCAAAGAGATTAACATAGCCCACCCTTTGCCTTTGGTAATAAGAAGCTTAAATAAAAATCCATACTCTGCTGCTGACCTCTGACCATCAAGAGGGCTTTGCAGAAACTTTATTGCCTCCTTAAGAAATGAACACAAACCTGTCTTTAATTCCTTCCTGGAGCCCCTGTGAACTGTGTGGCTCAAGCAAAGGTAGCCTGGGACTTGTTAGGAAAGAATTTATGTGACATCACCTAGCACTGAAGGGGGGGGAGGCTTAATCATTTTTAATTACATCCCATTGGACCTTTGTTGGAACTTTTGAACATGATCGCTTTGTTGGCCTCCCCTGACTCACTGTCACTCATCCTTTTGGCATGATGGCTTGGCTGATGGCTCAGCTTCAGCTAGTCCTGTGGTGATGTCCATCAAGAAATTCATTACCGCTTCCTCTGTGCTAACGAGCTGTAATACAGGGCCTTTGAGGGAAAGCCAGACAGATTTCTCCTTTATAGGCCTACAGAAAGCTTGGGGTCATTTAGTGAGAGATTGAGGAAGCTGACTTTTTAAAAAACGTTGACTGTAAATTTAATTCCTTCTACGTCCTGAATGGCATTATAGGAAATAGTATTTCTAATAGGAAGCCAGTGCTACCACTGTGGAGTTCATCTGCAGAGGATGCACCCTCTGGATGAGGGCCAGAAGATCGGAAGAAAAAAAATCTCTCTGGAATAGAGAAGCATGTCATCATTCACTAAAGTAATTCATGACTGCAGATGAATGGCTATTTTGACCTTGTATGCATGGGGACCCATCACAAGAGGACCAGGCTCAAACTTAAATGTTTGGCTTAATTTAGATTTAAATTAAAGTTTAATCTAAATCCATTAAGCATTTTGATTAAGTATTTAGCATGTTTTACTTCTGTTCCATTAAAATTATAATTAGATGGCAATTAGAACTGTTCAACAACAGAAGAAATTGCCTTGAGGAGACAGTAGATTCTGACTCACTGGAGATGTTTAGACCAAAGCTAGATGGCCACCTGTTAGAAGGCTCTAGGAGTGGATTCCTGCACTTTCAGGAGATTGGATTACATGGCATCTTCCAACACTTGCATTTTATGATTATACAATTTCCCTAATCCATAGTTAATACTAATTACAGTTCTAATTAGTTGTAATACTAATACCAATAACAGTTCTAGTTAGATTGAAATGTAATGGCTTACTGCATTCACTTGAAAATTGAAGTGAGCTTCTAATTTCTTAAAGGGGATGACCTGCTAATCCAAGTTTCACCCAGGCTCATTTTAGAGTGTAATTGTATTTAATGTCTAAAATCAGCATACATTTTCACTGCAATTTTTCTTCATATTATGAACACTTACAGTTTCTCTCATTTTTGTAAATATGTTAAATCTGGGTCATCAACTTCGATTCTATGTTTTAAAAAATGGTTACATAAATCATGTCTGAATTTTATACACATCTCCCCAAACACATAGGGTTCTTCACTAACAGCAAATACTGCCTGTTCCTCTTCTTTTTACCTCATCAAATTTATTTATTTATTTCCCACCTTTATTATTTTATAAATAACTCAAAGTGTCAAACACACCTAATACTTCTTCCTTCTCCAGTTTTCCTCACAACAACAACCCTGTGAGGAGAGTTGGGTTGAGAGAGAATGTGACCTGAGGTCACCCAGCTGGATTTCATGCCTGAAGCAGACTAGAACTCTCCATCTCCTGGTTTCTTGTCACCATTTTAACCACTAGACCAAACTAGTGCTAGTTTCTAGCACCAATTTATTTTATTTCATCATTTCAAGCTTTCTAAATTTTTTAAAATAAATCCATATTTGAAGAAATTTGCCATGAAGCTTTTAAAATGATGCAGAGAAAATGGAAAGTTAGCTGGGATGGTGCTCATTAGTATTTACAAAATACACTCACAGATTATCTTCATGGAACATTTTTGCAAGTGTTTCTGAAAAGATCTGCTATTTTATGGACAATGACCAAACTTCCAATAAAGCTGTGTTATCTTAAAAGCTACTTTGGTATGGACTGGGGTGTTGTGGCCCCACCTCCTGAGCCTGTGCTGACAGAGGAAGAGGACCTGGATGATGAAGGGGAGGCACGGGCAATGTATTCATCCCCAGGACCTTCCTCCCTGACACTGCCTTCCTCCCCAGGACCTTCCTCCTGACAAAGACTTTTCCCCAGGACCTTCCTCCCTGGCAATACCTCAGGGGTCATTGGAAAGCTGAGAGGAACAGCCTGAGTTACGCCTGGAGGGAAGCATATCGGCACAACCACAGCTGGGGATGAGGAGGAGGAGGATCCTGGCTTGATCCCAGGCAGCGTCGGAGGGAGAAACGTCAGCAGCAACATAGGAGGCGTGGGAGGGCTAGAGATTGAGCTGGACCACACCCCACAAGGCATAAAAGTGGATGTGCCTACATTGTAAACTCTGTGCGTGACAAAGTTCGAACAAACGAAGAATCCTGTTTGTGTTGTGGCTGGACTGAATCTGGAGAAGCTCTTGTTTGTGGACTTTGAGAATAAAAAGCCCATTCTGTCTCTGTGAGTAATCCGATACTTGACAAATCTGAACTTGGCAGTCCTAACGTGTGTGTTTGCCAAGAGACTTATCAGCTGTAGAAGATTTGTTTTTGGAGTCAAGCCAGCGTGACTATCTGTGAGGGTGTTGGTGCTAAGTTCCTTACCTTTTGCAGAAGGGAAGGTATCAACACCATTGAGTAGCTATTGCCCATTAGCCTTTTGGCATGCTAATTTCATAGTCCAATATTGGATTAATGGCCAATATTATTTAGGAAACTCATGGAATCATCTCCTTTCACTTTGTCTGCTTGGCTAGGTCACTAACTATCCATCTGTTAGAAATATGAGAAAGTGGTTAACTTTTCTTTTGCACTCCATGAG